>JAAGWQ010000115.1:0-44168 GCA_013396295.1 Fusarium heterosporum | reverse complement strand
GTATGAGGAGAGCAGTGATGATGGGGCTCATGGCGGCCCCCCACCAGAGGCCCCGACACCTCCCTCCGCTGCCCCCGAGCCCCATGTTGATGTCTTTGAGTTCCTAGTTGGAACAGGTCAAACACCCAATGCCTCCAATATGAATATTGACGCAGACCCCGGTAACTCGCTGGTACGATACGAACCTAAGGAGAAGAGTGATGAATTCGCCTATATGGACGACGATATGGACGACAACAAACACCTGGTTGAATACGGAAGCGCGCCTGTACCCGCTGCCGAGTTCGTTACGCCAGCCCCGAAATCTGAGAGACGCAAAAGCCGAAGCAGCACCGAGAAGAAGGACAAGAAGCGCAAGCGATTGCATGTGGATATTCCCAGCGATCAAGTCATGACAGATGCTCCACCTGTTCTGCACTCTGGACTCACTGGCGGTATTAACCGCATGATGCGCCCCGTCTACCCTCCATCCCCAGACTATTCTGGTGGTGATATGCCTGATATCTCCCCTGCGAGCCCCTTGAAGAAGACAAAGCACTCTAAAGGTTCCAAGCACTCCAAGCATGCCTCTACCAGTCACAGCCTCTTTGGAATGATCGCTGGCAGCAAGCCCAAGTCCAAGACAAAGACAAAGTCAAAATCGTCCAAGACGAAGAAGAGTTCTTCGTCAAAGAAGTCTGATAAGGAGAAGAAACCCCAGCAGCTCATCGAGTATCGCCCTCAGAGTAAGGACGGCAAGACCGATCCCAGTGAAGGACAAGTCGTTCTTTACAAGCCTCGTGCCGATGTCTTCCTTAGTTTCGTTGACAAGGGCCCTGAGAGTGAGAAGGGCGTCAGCCTGAACAGGGTTCTCAAGCGCTTTCACCGTGAGCGTGAGGCTACTGGCAGCGAGCTCGGCAAGGGCAAAGAAGAGAAGGAACTTTGGAGATCACTCCGACTTCGACAAAACGAACAGGGCGAAATTGTCCTGTTCTCTGTCGAATAAGTTCAACTCTGGCCAACAAAACAAAAAGAAAAAAATCAAAGGAGAAAAAAAAAGAACATAACAACAACAGCGGACGATCATGCCGAAGAATCGGACAGATATCGGACACGGGATTAAGGAGTTATGAGGTCGCTGATGCATTGAAGCAACGTTTTTCATGATACCTGTATGGTCGAGCTTTCATTCTGTGTACAAGTTTACGGGACGGATAAGATGACTAGGGTTCGGCTGGCCCGTCAGGTGTGTATCTGGCGGTTGCAAGTATTGGAACCTTCGGATCTGATCGGTAATTGTGTATAATTGTGTATACAAGGGAGCGGACAGGCAAACCTTACTTGATGTAAGGGAGGGCCTTTTTCTTGATTTCTTTATTCTTTTGAGGACTATGTTTGGGAAGCCAACTGGCAGAGATAATAGGCGGATTGGTGCATTAGGCGGATATGGATTGGATACCACCAGAGGATTGGAGCGTTTTGTATAGCGGCACGACAGCTGCTCTGATGATACCCATAGGCGATGAGCCTCGGTGTCTCTTCTGCTTTAAACTTAGGCATCTATCTAATACGATGTAATTGAGCATAATAATATTTGTTCATCTAAATTGGATATCTTGGCAAAGCTGAATTAATTACATTACACGCAAGGGGAGGATATGTTGGGCCATGGCTTCGCGGCGACAAAGTGGACATTCGGGCTTTTCTCGAACCCAATCTCCTATACATTCCCAGCAAAAGACATGGCCGCATTGTGTTGCTGATGGATCCCTCATCTCTTCGAGACAGAGCGTGCATTTTCTTTGTTGCCCACCCTTTATATATCCCATGGTCTCACTGCCGATCAATTGAATGCGCGGCACCGCCGCCGCTGGAGTATGGGTGGCAGCGAAGATGTTGACCTTGGACTTGGAGCTTGGAGCCCCCGCAGAGAGTAGCAAGTTGTTATCGTCGTTGTAGGCTCCATCATGATTGAGAGAGATTTCACCAGCAGCCTCGAAAGCAGCAGATTCACGGGCTGCTGCTGATTCGGATATTGTAGAGCGTATATGCGTATATCCCTGGACCACAAGCTGAACAACTAGGAGCACTCCAAGAAGTTCATAACCTGCGCGGTCGGGAGTATCAGGGACAGTGCGTGTGAAGACATATCGCAAAGAAAGGAGTCGCTTGGATAACTGATAGTAAGTACCACTGAAGTAGAAAAGGGCTAGAATAACAGCCTGAAAGGGAGCACCCGATGTGAAAGCGCCCAAATGCTGGTCCAGATATGTCCATATGCGCGCTTCGCGCCCGGTAGCCGACTTGTCGTCTCGTTCACGGAGTGTTTCCAATCGGCGTTGTAGAAGCTTGCGCAGTCGAGCGCGCAGTCCAGGGAGCACCCGGGCAGCGATATAGGGAAGGAGGATGCTGGCAGCTACATATCCAGCCCGACGATCAATGGCAGGCAATTTCCCGTCGCGCGCATCAATCTGCACAAGGTCGCAATACTCTTCGCCGAGCGTACGGTTACCGGGGAGCGTGGTAAGGGCGAAGTAGGCAAGGGCCGCAAAGGTATGGATCTCAGGTGCGCGGGCGTGAGTTAGACGGGCGCCGCGCAGGCGACGGTGCAGGTCGCTGAGGATCTGGGTGAGGTGGCCGGTGAAGTAAGCATCCTTTTGGTGGGAGCGAATGATGTCGGGGGCGGTGGCGAAAGGATACGGCGATGATGTTGTTGTTGATGAGGAGGACATGGTGTTTATGATAGGCGGAGAGCGCGCATGTGCATGCGCAGATGCAAGTTGTTGCGAAGGAGGTCGGAGGTAAGCTGATGTGTAGATTGTGAGAGTTTACACAACTAGAGAACAAGGTGAATATGTAGGAGAGGTGGGAGATATTGGGTGGTGGATGGGAATATAGCAAGTTGGTGTTGGTGTTGATGTTCGAATTGACGGTTGGAGTTGAAGCTGAACCTCGGCCGGGAAGTTGAGCTCAGTGCGCTAAGGTAAAGGTACAGTCGGCGTTCGGTAAACTGCCCCGGCAGCCCGGTAGGCACTATGATGTGCAGTAGAAGTAGAGATTCATGATGGCTTTATGATAGTATTGGGCAAAAGTTCTAACACTTGAGGACTTGTGGTAATATCAAAAAGGATTGAATAAATAAAGTACCCGGGTCAGGCGCGTTGATATCATTTGGTGGCTTGTGGTTCCTTTCCGTCGTTCTTTCATGTGAGTGTCGATTTCCACTTTGAGAAAGCACAGAGGTTAAGCCCATATCTACTCAGCTAGGGTGTTATCTGAGACAATTTCTTTATCATTAAAATGCCCGTGACAAAAATATGTTATGGATTTCTCTATTCCCATCTGTTGATAGATGAAGATAGGCAAAAATGAAAAAAGTTAAGTTGATGGGCACTGAGAGACATGCTCCCGCCAGGGCTTGAACCTGAGACCTTCGCATTACCAATTACTCAGTATGGAGTATTAGTACGACGCTCTAACCAACTGAGCTACGGAAGCCAATCAACTTTTGTTGAGGTGCAATGTAATATTGCTAATAATGAAGATTGATAGTAATATTCCGTCGAAGCTGAACGTGACAATCCGATATGGAGAAAGAGTTCCTAGCATAAAATTAGATACTACTCTCGGGATATTAATTCAAGCCTTTGTTAGTGTAGACAATAGACTCGAAATTATGGCTCTTCAAGTTTTCGAACTGCTATGTACTTCGACTGTAAACTTTGACACTTCTTACACCATCAAGGCCCTAAAGGCGGCTGGTTAAAGTCAAAAGGCGACATCACTCCTTGCTCGGCGCCTTGAAGCTGCATACTCAAAAACTCGTCCGTCACAAGCGTGCCCAGCTCCTCGCCCCATTGAGCCATGAGCTCTGCCGTGACGTTGTGGCCCAGCTCCAACCCATTCATGAGATCGGGCCCAATAAGGGGGTCTTCAGGAGGCATCACAACTTGTGCATTGCGTGCGCGTACGACATAGTCTTTGATCCCACTCATACACGGCCACGTGTGCTGCACTTCTTCCATGGCGTCAGTGACAGTCGAGAGCGATCGTGCTATGTCGGGATCTTCCCATGAGGCTCCCTGGAAGAACCGTTTCATCATTATGGTGCCTGCTGCAGTGGAAAGTGTCTGTACAAAGTCTAGAGGGAGCGAGCGGAAACGGTAATGTCGCGAGTATGTTCTCATCAGACGGAGGATAGCCTGTAACGACTCGTAGCAGATCTCGACATCTTCGCTGTCGGCGATGCCCTGTTTCTCATACATATGTGAAGGCGGCCGATGCAGGATAATCATAATTGTATGGAACAACATGCTGCGGCTTGTCAGTAACAAATAACGAAGCAGCCAGAACAACTTACTGCATACGAAGTACAGAGGGTTGTACCACACCTACTGTCCATTGGTTCCAGTGAAGAGTCCCTGGAAGACTTGAGAGCCACTTTGTGAGTGACACGTGTATTTGACGTGATCTCGCTGCCGCCACCGTCGCATCCACGTTGCCTCGACGATTTTCAAAGAGGTCGGTGATCATTAGATGTGCAATTTTACATAGTTCTGCCTGGTATATGAAAGATCCGACAACGGCAACACCGTCTTCGAATTCCGTCGCCGAGGCGCCCTTGCAGATGTACGTGTCGAGGAGACCCTCCCAGTCCGGGGGATACTGTAATCTGATGGTGTTGCGCACGTCTGATTCACTGGGGTGCAAAGCAGGTGGTCTTCCAAAGTAGAGACTCAGTTGCTTGTCAGCGATAAATATGGCCCAGTAGACTCGTCTTAGAATTTCTGTGTCACGGTTCGAAGCTCCCTCTATGGAAGCGTCCCAGTTGTTTGGGTCAAGGTGAAGACCCATCTCATGGGCCAGACGGAAGGCCATGCCGGCGAAAAGCCAACCTTTTGAAGTGTGACCTACGCCAATCTCACGGTATCCCAACAGGGCTAGTGCTTGCAGAGTCGTGAGTTCTGGGCTGTCGAGGGCTGCATAGATAAGTTGCTGGGCCTGGTGGGCGAAAATGTCGGACACTGAGCGGAAATCATCAAGCTGCATGGCGCCCAAAGAGCAGATGGCGAACAGCAGAGCATCCGAGTAGTATCTGCCTGAGCCTACATCATAGTCCCGCAGGAAATATTCTCGATAGATGAGCATGTGAAACTGGTATTGATATTGGAAGTAGGCGGCCATGCATGTTTGTGAAGTCTCGTCGTGGGGTGCGTACACGAAAGTAGGATCACGCGGACTACCGGAAGTGCCTGTTTCCGTTAGATTGCTCATCATGAGAGGTGTTGAACTAGTTTCAAGATGAGGACTAATTTCATCTGGCGACAAGGAGACTTCCTGAGATAGATGGATGTGAAAAGCGCTGGTACCACCAAAGAACTGAGTTGCATGGCTAGATCGAGGTCGCCTCAACTGCCCAGAACGTACCTGAGCAGCAACGACTTTGGGATCAGTGTTAGTCTTTGTGTGGTCTAGGGGTGACGTCTGCGAGGTGTCGAGTGAAGCTGGTGGCGACAGAGCTATTTCAGACAACATGTCGTCTCTCTCTGCGCTACCAGCAACGGCGAGTTTGCGGATCAATAGCTCAAGAGATGCCACTTGGCCCTCTAGAGCCTGAACGTAGCCTTTGGATATTGGACTGGAATAGTCAGCAAGGTATTCATCGTGGCAGGGCTGCAGAGTCATACCGTTGCTTCTCTCCGCTCCCGCTGAGGATACATTCCGTGCCTGCCTTGACACAACGTGAGCATGGCCGTTTTCGGTCACATTTTATCTAGTTGGAGTATAAGCCTATGAAGCTATCTTAGGGGTAGATATGTAGGTGTCGTACCTTGCGACGACGACATCGCTCACAACTATAGTCGTTCGAGTCAGCGCATTCAAGTGGAAGTGGATTGTGTGAGGGGAACAAGGAAAGAAAACTTACGATATTTTGATGGATTCGCCCATTGGCGTTTCTTCCATGATTGAAGATGTGGGATATATCCAGATATTGGATGAATAAGTGTGTATTGTTAGGTTTTGATAGGCTGTATTGTATGTGAGTGCTTATGGGTGGTCGTTGGTTGTGGAAGTGGTTCGTTTAAACGCCAAGGATAAGTAAGTCCCCTATTAAATCCGGCGCTTTTAGGGACCTGTCACTTGACTCCAGCGCCTTGGACCCGTGGATGTCGGCTAGCAGCCATTTCTATTCTTGACGTTTTCTTGAAACCATACTCTGTAATTACTCGACATTTGAATCCCATTTTTCTAGTTGTGAGTAGTGGAAGTTGAACTGATTAACAGGGAAGTTTGGAAATTCCACACCTCGGACAGTTCAAGAACTCCAAGTGCTTATAACGTATGATTAGACTTTCCGGGATGTGAGGCATAAGCCATCCCAATGACAAGGATACAAACATTATTCAAGCCTGCTGCAAGAGCCCTGCATGTAATCTTCCGTCTTACAGATTATGCGTCTGCCCTGTGTCTCAGGTACGTCCAGAGGTTGGTGATGTCGCATCACATACAGAGATAAAACCCGACGGGTAAGGCATGGGTACGGGCGACTGGGGAGTTTTGAGTGACATGTTGGCAGAGCTGAAAGGATAGTGAGTCTTGGCACTGAAGCAGGGGCTGAACGATCTGGAAGAGTATGTTGCTTCGTTTGAAGTCTAAAAGACCGTTGTCTATTCGCATCTGATCATCATCAACATTGACTGTCAAGACTCATTCAGCCTTGACACCGATTTGTAGAAAGCCACAGACGATAAGGTTATAACTAGCCGTAGGTGATCGACAGTCCCCTTACCTTATTCTTCCCTCTATTCCTAACCCCATTCAGGAAACCTCCGGGTGATGAAAAGATCTCGACCTGCGCCAAGAAAGCTGTTGGTTGATAGTTTATCGCCGACGCCGCATTTTGAGCCTTTGCATGATTGAAATAGTGGACGTCAAGGGTCTCGATTTAGTGGCTGAGCCTGTGTTCCTACAGTAGCGTGCGGTTCTGCCCAATCACTACTATCATCCTTCTTAAGCATCCACTTGCATCGTAGCATCGCTAACGGTTGTCGATCAATTCCCTGTAATTCAATCATTCTTGTTCTTACTTTTGTCTTTGTTCTCTGGTATAGGTTTTAGACTACAGCTTCTAGTTTATTTACTTGATCTACTTGGCCACCTACGTTTCTCTCCCACCCGCAAAGCCTCCCCTCAAGACTGGAGCATGTCAATTCTTGGCTTGGCTTGGCTTGGCTTGGTTTTGACTCAGCTACTTGTCTCGTCACTGTAACCGCCCGTAAACCTCGTGTACCTCTTAGCTTCATGCACGGGTGTGGCGGCCACTCATTTACAAGGATGTCTAAACCGGGGGGTTTTCTTCAAATATCGTGGTATCAAGCATCAATCAGCATGAGCATGGGCCAGGGATGACACCAGGACCCAGAATAGCTGACAAGTTCTTTCTTGGTTTTCCACTTCTCCAATATTCATTATAATCACCCACTCGTCTCTATCCATCTATTCTAGTTACTTCCCCTCTCTGTCCATATTTCCATGTGGCTATACCCTCACGAGTCTATACTCGTCTACTTTGTCATGATCTGACAATTCGTGTCTGACAGCCACAAACACAAATCTCAGAGACACTCCTTGTCTCGAGACGTCCACCAATTGCAATGACAGTCGCCCCCAAACGCTCAGAGCCTGCTTCCGAAGAAGACTCAATACACTACACTGCCAATAATGCAACACAGCAGAAGCAGCCCAGTCGGAGGAAATGGTTCATTGTTGCTGCAGTTGTGCTCCTCGTAGTGCTGGTGTTGAGTCTTACCCTGGGGCTGTACTACGGACTCAAGAAGGACTCAAAAGGTGACAACGACAATGACAATGAGGAACCTACCGACAGGAAAGATGGACCTTTCGTGAACCTCGGCTATGCAGAATATGAAGGCAATGTCCTCGATAATGATATTCACGAGTATCTCGGTATACGTTATGCTAAAGCCCCCTCTGGTGACTTGCGATGGCGAGCACCTGTCAAGCCAGACTCTACAACAAAGCCCCAAAAGGCTCAAGAGTTTGCCACCTACTGTCCGGGAGTCGACGATGGCATCAACTCACGCATCAACGAAGACTGTCTCTTTGCCAACATCTGGGCCCCAGCCAACGCCTCAAAGCTTCCTGTCATGGTCTTCTTTCAATCCGGCGGCTACATCAGAAACGCATCTCCCTATGTAAACGGCACACAACTCATCAACACGTCGGAAAACAACCTTATCTTTGTCAACTTCAACTACCGCGTCGGCATGTTTGGATTCCTTGCTGGTAAGGAGGTCAAGGAGGATGGCGACCTCAACGCTGGCTTACTGGATCAGCGGTTTCTGTTACAATGGGTTCAGGAGCATATTCACAGCTTTGGTGGTGATCCTGAGCACGTCATCATTCATGGTGAATCGGCTGGAGCGGGATCTGTGGCTCTTCAACTCGTCGCCTACGGTGGCAAAGACGAGGGCCTCTTTGCTGGTGCCATTGCCGAATCAACATTTATGCCTGGTCTACCTGAGCCAGACGATCTTCAGTATCAGTTTGACCGACTCGTCAACGAAACAGGGTGTTCTGATGCTGATGGCTCCATGGGGTGTCTTCGTGAGATGGAATCAGCTAAACTCCAAACTCACAACTCCAAGGCTCCTTTCGACGGTCGCACTTATAGGTCATACTTCTACTGGGCTCCCACCACGGATGGTGACATGTTCCCAGACTATCCCTCCAAGCTCTATGAGAACGGTGATTTTGTCAAAGTGCCACTCCTTTCTGGCTCTTGTACCAATGGTAAATCTCTAACCTCCTACCCTCAGTCGCACAATACTAATTCAATACTCAGAGGGCTCCAATTATGCCGTCAATGCAGGCAGTTCTGCTCAATTCATCCGTTACATGCAAAACGAGTACCCCTATCTCACCACCAACGACACCGAAACTATCCTCGACCTTTACCCTCAGGAGCCTAAGATCGCAAAGCACGACACTTGGTTCCCCTCTGCCTCTCGTGCCTACGGAGAGGCCACCTTCATCTGCCCTACCAACAACATTCTCAACGCCTTTGCCCAGCACGCTGACCCCGAGACTCTCTGGTCTTACCGCTATAACGTTCAGATCACTGATTTTGTCGATAATGGTCTTGGCGTTCCCCATGTCTCCAACGCACCAGCAGTCTTTGGCCCTGACATGACCGCTGCCAGAGCTGGTCCCACCTATCGCACCTACAACGCGCCCATGGTGCCCATTGTTCAAAAATACTGGATCAGCTTTGTCCGGAGCTTCGATCCAAACACTCATCGTGACAAAGACGCTCCTGAATGGGACAACTGGGGAGATGGCCAGAACCGTCTGGTCTTTGAGTTGAACAACAACACCATGGAGACTGTCGACGAGGGACAGAGAGAACGTTGCCAGGCGTGGCTCGACTTAAGCGATTCAACTAGACAGTGACGATATTTACGACTTTGATGACATTTCAGCAATTCTTATAAATACCCTAATGCATACAAGACCTTGATGCTGACAAAGCCTTACTCCCGGTCTTACTTGGCCTCCTCTTCTCCCAGGGCTTCTTTTAAAACCGCTTGGTCTTCCTTTTGCTTTTCTTGAGGCCATCTTCGGCCCCTATCGAGAGAAATTTATGACTGCCCTCCCAAGAGATGACCGCTTTAGATCAAGTTACAAAACAATTTAGTCAAATTTAGTATAAGATATCATAACACTTTGCCCAATCTTCTCTGCCCCTCAACCTAGACGGTCAAGTCTCTAAAACCCTCTAGGTATAGCTAAAATGGCGAGTTATCGTTTTAGCTTTGTGCAACCTCTTACTTCGTTTAAAATTGACACTCTTCGAACGACTTCACCTAAAAAGAAGTACATACTCAATTACTGGCACTGACTCTAAGATCTACTGATGGTTCCCACCAACGACTGCACTGCTCGCTTCGCCTCCGTTGCCCAACGCTTTACTCGGTGTGTCCGTGGCGGCATGACTCTTGGACCAACAAAGAAGTACCACTTGTTCTTATTCGCAGTCTTCTTCACTGGCGGTCTCTTCCCGAAATATCGCCGTCTTTTCTTGTTTTCGACCTTCGGTTCCGTCACCAGGTCGGCCATGACTATTCCTTCTGTTGAAGGCGGGTAGGAAATATCGAACTGGTCAGACAACTGTTGGGAAAACCCTCGCAGAGTTCCTTCATCAATATTGGGGAGTCTTTTGTCAGCACCAGATTGGGCAAGTTGTTTTTCGATTCCCTCTCCAGACCTGGTCCGATCTGTGTAAACACACCTTTGAGGAAAGTCTTTCAACTCCTGGAGTGAGCTATGCTGACGAAGTCCAGCCCTGCGAACGATTGTGCCATTGGGATCTAACAAGCCGCTGCCCATCCTGCTTCTTGATACCTTGAGTTTGAGCCTAGGCTTGATAGGGTTGCTGGAGCTTCTCTCAGGAATACCTGAAGAATCAATACTCCATTTGTTACGGAGTTCTGCTGAACCAGGCGACCTTAAACGAACTTTGAAGCGTGATGGGCTTGGTAGGATCGGGTCGTGAGATAGCTTTGTCGAGTTATTACAGTATGACAAGACATCTGACAATGGCACAATGGCAACCCCACCATGCTCCAGATCAATGGTAGTAACTGTGGTGGCAGGATCTCTAGTAAAGAGAGCATGTGCAGGAGCCCTGATATCTCTGAATGAAGTCTCCTGCAAAGGTTCGACACTATCTTGCGCTTCATCAGGCAAAGGAGGCAAGGCCTTCATTAACTGCGGAATGCTATTGGTCACTCTTAACTGGCGTGCGGGTGATATTGGATTAGGTGAAAGAATTGCAAGATTGTCGTTTTCTTTGTCTTCAACACGTCCAGGCTTGATCAACATGTCTGTATTGATCTTTGCGTTGGCAAAGTTTCGGCGGTGATGTCCTTCAAAATCCTTGGGTCTGTATTGTTCTTTAGCATCATCTTCCACTTGTGATAGGCGTTTCTCTGGGCAAGGATGTATCATCTCAGGGGGGCTTTCAGAGGTCTCCTGAATATCTTGTTGACCTTGTATTTCTGGCCAAGCCCATTCAGATAAGCTTGAGTCAATAGAATTAGCAGCCGAATCATGTTCTCTTGGAATCGAAGTCGTGAGACAATCTTTCTTTGGGGTTTCATCAATGGTCTTTTGAGCATCTTGCTGGTTTTTAGTATCCGGCCAAGCCCACTCAGATAAGGTCGAGTCTGTTCCCGAGCCTTGGTTGGGCTCTTGGCCTTTTGCCACAATGGTCGTTGCGTTGCCATCTACATATTCGGTATCCGTAGTCTCACCCAACTTGTTTCCAGATTCTGGAGCCTTGAAGTGGACTGCAGACAATAAGTTTCGCAGTGGTTTATTAGTCTCTCTCAAAGGCGAACCGACTACCGATGGATTTGCATATCCATCCGATGGCTGTCTGTCGAACTCTTCCGTGTAATCGTAGTAGAATGAACTTGGCGACCGCGGAGGCGGTGCCGGCGATCTTCCCTGATACATCTCGACAATAGAGCTTAAACTGGCTGAACGTATACTCTGGTCACCTGCGACGTGCTGACGATATGGAGACTTGAACGACGGATACAATGTCTCGCTTGGTGTTCTTGATGGGCCAGCGCCTGAACTGTAGTAAGGCGCTGATGAAGGGCGCTGGAAACCGGCGCTACTTTGTCGGCTATAGGAAGTACCAGAAGACTTAAAAGACGGAATCCGTCTTGAACTGCACGTCATCAAAGAGAGAGTTCGCTGGCTTTCTGATCCAGGAGAGAAAGTCCTGGTATGAGGGGCTGTCGGGGTGCCATATAACGAAACGATGTCAGATGTGGTGTCTCGATATGAGGGCAGCGATCCACGATCACCCTTTGCCGAGTCATCCTCGTAGCCATCATGAGGAGGACGTGAATATCGTCTTGTCCTCCTATAGACAGGCCTTGAGCGTGGAGATCGATGATATGTGCCTTTGGACGTAGGAGAGTTGAAAGAAAAAAGATCAAGATCTCCTGTCTCTGTGGTTGTTTTGAGCATGCCATCTAAAGGCCCAGGGGTCCGAAGCAGAGCAGAGGTCTTTTGTAAGCTCTGGAAGGGTAGTCGCGGCTGGGATGAAGACCTCAATCTCGCGGTGTTGGGAACCCTCTCATGATCTTGATAAGTGCTATGGAGTGAATTCTGGCTGACCGACCTGTATCTGGTGTTATCGAAGTCCATGGTCGCTAATTGTCAATTCGATATTACAGAAGGGAAGAATAAGCCTGCACAATGTATATTTGGTTGACCAACAACCGATCGATGGAACAAGAAGCCCAAGAAAGTAAAATAGGCGATTACAAGCCAAACCGACAAACGTCACAGGTAAATGATGGACGCATGCTCGAAAGAAGTTTGATGGCATCAATGGAGACGCAATATCGACCAAGGTAACTGCACCAATACAAAAGGCATTGTAGGAAGGCTTGTCCTTCTCCGACTATCCTTCCTGTTCTGACACCGGGGAATTGCACTTGCAATGCCTGATTCGAGTGGTGCCATTATCTTGATCACCATATTTAGAGGAAGGAGTCAACTTCGCGGCGAATTTGATCTCTGTAGTAGGTAGACCCAATCGCAACCCAGCGCCTTCCATATATATGGCAGTTGGTGTTTGCCAGGACGATCTTCTAGCACGTGACGAGCACCTTAGCAGACCCAGTCATCCTTAGTCTTGCAATTGGAGCATCAAAATAGAGCCCCCACCTGGCTAAGGACAAACGAACGCCAGCGCAAAGATCGACAATGCTATTACCATTTACACCGTTTCAGAGAAACTTCGGTAAACATACCGAAATACCGTATAATAAAAAGTTAATGAAAAGGCGTATAACCTTAACCTTTTAGCCATATGCAAGATTACACACACTTTGAGGAAAACTGTGAATTCGACGTGAGTGGCGCACTTGTTCATTCGTAAATAGCATCATAAGGCGTCAAGATTGACGCCAACTCATGAGCTTGGCCGAGCCAGCTGTTCTCGTTGTTGTCACTGTTGATTGAGTCTGTGCGATAGACTAGCTTCCCACTCGTTCACCGCCGATAAGGGCTCACGTGCGTTGCGAGGTCGGTTTCTATTATTGTCACGAGGGGTGCTCTTGGAGATTAAGCCGTAGGCTAGAGCACCTCCGAATCATTCATGTGATCGGCGTTTTAATCCGATCCGGCTTTCGACTTCATTTCATGCCATTGACATTGATCAAGGCCGTCGTAATTGTGTAGCGTGACTCATTTCCATCCGCATCGGACATGTCCAAGAGTGACAGAGTTAAAGTGGTTTGTAAGTGCTCTTGGCAAGGGAACCTGGACGTGGACCTGGACCGGGAGTCAGGGGCGGGACCGGAACCCCGTACCGAAAACGGGTTGCCGCATAGAGCCTAAGTCAAACATCTGACTCGGCGACAGGGTTAAATTAGCAGAACATGGGGCTGGTGGAACATCTTCGAGTGTTGACACCAAAAGCGTCAGGCCAAGGCCACCCTTCGAGTTTTTCTGTTCTTGTGGGCGAGTCTAGGTTGCAAAGCCTGGCATTATATGGCTTCCAACTGGCCACCGTATCATCCCCGCAGCCCGTGCAGCCCACTTGGTCGGTTCATCGATTGCTTGTACAAGCCTAGTCAGGGGTCTATCGCACACTTGGAGCGCCATCGTCTTGTTGGTGTGCGAGCTAATGTCGGGTGCATTTGCTCAATGGGTCTCGAATTTGAACAAAAGGGAACCCTTGCCCTCTTGCTCGGTTGTGGAAAGTCAATAAACCATTGATAAACAGCTGCCTTCTTCCGGTCTCCTGTTAAGAAGAACATATGTTGTATTGGCCATATTCCCGACCTCATTACACGGATCCGTCGTTGCAATAGTGTCTCAACGCTCACATACTTGACACCTCGTCTCACCCGTACAAACACAAAGTCCAGTGCTGAATCAACCTGTCTCGCCCGCGATGGCAAACAGAAGGCCCACCCTTACTCTGCCTCTCCCAACTCGGGAGCCATATGAACCTGAACGATCCGACTCGTCACTTCAAAGTCCTCCAATCCGCAGCCCACGGTTCCGGGAAGATTTCGATGCACCGTTCTCAGTGGACATCATGAACGCTTCCAGAACGACACTCGCAACCGATACCATGAGCTTTCCATCAACTGCCACAACGAGCCGCAACAGTTTTGGCAACGACGGCGATCGCCCCACACCTCTCCAGTTGCGCAATGCTACGTGGGAGTCCGAGACCAAGCGTCGTTCAAAGGTCAACGACCGTATCTTGGAATGGGCCAAAAGGTCCTGGGGTGCCGTCCGAGCTCGCTCCGACTCCAAGGGTGACTATTTCGACAGTCACTCAAATCAGAGCCCAACCAGTGACATCATGTCGCCTTCTTCAGATAACATCACCCCATCGGAGCCAGATGGTGGCTATGCAACTTACGAGTACACCCGAGCTATCGTTGGTACTGCCGAGAAGCCAAACCTGAAGGCGGGATTGAAATGATGGATTGTATTCAGCTCCCTAACATCCTTATCTTAATTGTTAATGAGGTGGGAAACGGTTGGTAACGAATAATGTCGGCGTTAGAAGGCTCATGGGATGACCGATGGCAAGACCAAACGGCTTGAATTTAGGATTTAACGAGGAAACCAGACCTCTATGAGGCATGTTTTCAGAATACACCACCGCCAATAATGAAAAGGCGTTCTTCTTCCCTCTTAGCCCATTGTATGATTTTGTTTGCTCCTTGTGTGATGGTAGCTCTCGACACGTTAGGTCCTGCCACACAATAGAACTCGAAGACTGGCGTAGTCCATGCTAGCGATGTTGCATCATCCCCAATAGAGTGCAATACCTTGAGGTGCGAGTGTTTGGCATGAATGGACGCGTGCAGCTCATCATACACCGTCATTAACCTTCTGCGCTCAACAAGGCCGGTAAACTGTGGTTCTAATGACGCCATACAAAATTGTACGTTGGCCCGTGACTTATAAAGGAAGTGGCTGATTTGACTCCCAGGGGCGATTTCATGCGCCTTAGGACGGCCAGTCCGTGTGGCATTCTGGATGATAGCCAGTGTACCATTTTTGGCAAGTTGCTGGGCAACATTGTCGCGCATTTGTTTCAGCTCAAAGAAGCTCTCGCGATCTGTGCTCACGAGAATCATTGCGATTTCCTCCTCTGATGATCGTCCCTGAGCAGCAGCAGGGGAGCTTGCTTGCTCTCCAGAGGTACCGTCGAAGAAACTGACGTACATATAAAGATAGCCTTTGTTATTGAAAGCAGGGAGGCAAATGGGAATCCAATTCTCTCCACCACCACCCTTGATGCCGTCGCTTTCAAAAAGCATGTTGAAGATGAGTTGTAGGTCGCTGGGATGAAGAGAATGACGACGGGGCCGAATGACGCTGACGAGCTTTCCGCCGGCTACAATGAGGCCATACAACAACTTTTCGGTCCGCAATTTTAGAAAGGTGTTATTTATGGCATGCCGTTGGGACTTTCGAAGCCGCAGGCACTCCAGCGACCCAAGTAGAGCCGAGGCCGAGCCTTTTGTGAATGTATCAGCCAGAGACGACAACAGACCCTCGGTTCCTTCGAGTGGCTTCCGTAAGTCTGTCGAAGGCCGATTGGCAAATATGTGAGTTAGTCTGGGCAACGTCAATGTTGACAGAATTTGCATATATAGCGCATCCAATTGTGCCTGTATCTGCGAGTCACTTTCTCCTAGCTTACTGATAGCAACAAAGTACAGTGGACCTTTGGTTGAAATAACAAAGCGAGTATCTCCAGCAGAAAAGCCCTGAAGCGGGTTCTTTGCACCTTCGTAGAATGAAATGATGGTCTGAACCACGCCCATGGATGAGTTGATCAGACTCAGGTCGCCATAACGGCTCCAGATGGGTTTTCCGGCCGACGACAGAATCAAATAGTGTTTCAATTTCGACTTCCACAGATGTAAAATGTCGTCCTCGGCATCTTCGCCGTAATCTTCCGGGACAGGGTCGAACTCATGATGAAATCGGGCAAAGCGATCGCTTGCGCCTATCCTGCCCTCCTCAAAAGGTAGAACAGTAGCCGACTGAGTACGCAACATTTTCCAGGCGAGGCTCTTCTTATGTAAATCCCCGCCAATCAGACTTGCAATATCGTCAGCAGGTCGCATTGTTGGCGCAAAACTCATGATACTGGCTGTCTCGTTTGCCTCACCGCTGGCACTGCTGTCTTGACGAGCGGGAGAAGCACGACCGCTATCGGCGGGGCTAGAGTGAGAGTCTGGACCAGGAGTTGGAAATGTGCCGCGAGATCCATCAGGGAATGAAAGGGTTTGTATTTCGATGGGAGTTATTGCTGTGGTCGCCTGACCTTGAAGTGATGCCGTGTCAGTAGCAGCCATGGATGGTCGAGGTGGCAGAGGAGGACGGTAGTCCTCCTCTGCAGGAGTTGTTGGTTTCGGGTGCATGTCATTAGAATCCATTATTGCGCGTGGTTCGCTTGTCGCATTTCCTGGCTTCTCAGCCAGCTGTAGGAACAGGGAGAAGGTCTATTATGGCCAGAATCGTATGACCTGGAAGTGTGCCACATATATCGGACGAGGCCATTATGCCATTTTAGGTGAATCTGTAAATGATTAGAAGAGATGGATATATATCTGATTTGAAGAAAGAGGAGGTCGGCCTCTCTGACATCACGCTCTAGAGGGACCGATGTAGCCTTGCGCTAGAGGACCAAAGCTTCAGCCAATGAGAGCTCGGCATAAGTACATAGCTCTGTCGCCTTACAGGGTGTCTTCAGTGGGTGCAGTTAGGAAGCTCTGTATGCTCCACGTAGCCTTCTGATTGGAATCAGTGCGCCTGCTCGATTACGACGATTCATATGAATATCAGACAACTTGTCACGATCTGTCATTCCGCGCGATACTTTGCAGTGCTGTCGCGTCACTTCAGAGAAACTCGATGTCCTTAATCTCGCCTTCAACCGCAATATTCAGTAGTCATGGCTCTTGAGCCTGGGTCCGGTCGTCGCTCGGTGTCCCCAGAGAGCTCGGGGCGAGAATCACCTATTCCACCACAATGGAGGAACCAACTGGGCGAGGGTGCGTATGCGCCGATACTCCCATGTATAGTCGGTGCCTTTTCTAACAAGAAACTTAGAGGATTATGCTATCAAAGATAAATCCTATCGCAAATATGCCCAAGGGGTCGACAGGGCACTCGTCTTATTCGAAACCGCTTTGGAAGAATGGGCAGATTACATCTCCTTCTTGAATAAGCTCCTCAAAGTAGGTTCCGGTCTTGATTATACCAGACCAGGATATGGTTACTAATCAGTTGTAGGCACTACAAGCTCGTCCGAAGTCGATCAATGCGATTCCCTCCAAAACGACTGTTGCGAAACGACTCTCTCAATGTCTCAATCCTTCCCTTCCGTCTGGCGTGCACCAGAAAGCCCTCGAATTATACAATTTGGTATTCGCAGTTATTGGGAAAGATGGTCTATCAAGAGACCTTCCTCTATATCTGCCAGGGCTGGCTACAGTCTTGTCCTTTGCTTCGCTATCTGTACGAGCACCATACCTTGATCTCCTGGAGCGTCACTTTCTTGGTATTGATTCTCGATCGCTCCGACCAGCAATGAAGTCTATAATTCTCGCCTTACTTCCTGGTTTAGAAGAAGAAACAAGCGAAGATTTCGACCGAACATTGCGTCTAGTTGAGAGTTTCAAGCATGCTATTAGGCCCTCCTACAGTGAAGAAATAACCGATCAACATTCTTCAGGTGATGCTTTTTTCTGGCAATGTTTCTTTCTTGCGTCTATAACCAGCCAGAGTCGTCGTTCAGGGGCCCTCGCATACTTGACACGATCGCTGCCATCACTAGGGTCTCAGGCAGTACCTGGCGCAAATAAGGCAACCACACAAGGTGATGCTGATGAGGACACCAAAAGCAAGCTTGCAGACATTGTGACATCTCCCGAGCCAGGTCTCCTGCTTCGATGTTTCGCAAGCGGGCTTTCAGATGAGCAATTGTTGATCCAACGCGGTTTCTTGGACCTACTGGTCTCACATCTCCCGTTAAATGCGCATGTCATCCAGTCTCGGGTGAAGCCAGATGATCTGGAATTACTTCTCAAGGCAGCCGTTGGTGTGGTCACTCGGCGTGAAATGAGTTTGAATAGACGCTTATGGGCTTGGCTTCTTGGACCCGAACCATCCGCCGAGCCTGATCAGAGTGGTGAGAATCCATCTAGCCCTCCGGCCGACCAGCATGCATTTATGGTTTCAAAGACCAACTATTTCGAAGAATTCGGGTTGCACCCACTGACCAAGGCCATTCTGCAAATGATTGAGAGCAGCACTCATGTTATAGCCAGTGAACGTGCTAAGCCTTTCAGGATATGTCTCTCGTTAATGGATAGGTGGGAAATTGGTGGCCTGGTTGTGCCTGAGGTCTTTCTTCCTATCATTGAAAGCGTGCGTCAATTTAAAGACCATGCCTCAAGCAAGTCGGAATTCAACGAGGTCCTGCGAAGTGCCAGCGTTTTCTTTGACGGTATTGAAAGTGGGCTTATTTATGGCGAGATTGCCGGGCTTCTCGCACAGGCTCTAGGTCCTGGGACTCTCAGCTCATACGAACGGAGCGACAAGCTCTCCCTTGTGAGCTTTATATTGGCGAATTTTAACGTTCGGGAGGAAGAAATGATCACCATCCATGCACCTTTATGCTGCCTGGCCGCCTTGGCTATGCTCGAAGATTTCAAAGCACGCATTTCATCAAACGATGACGCAGACTCAGAACTACTTTCTCTGTCCAACTGCGCCCAAAATGTCGCCATATCGCTCTTGGACCTTGTTCCAGAGAGAGTGTTTCCTGAAAACAGAGAAGAGTTGAAGAGTCAAGGTGGAAACTGGACGCTACCCTCAAATGCAGAGGTCTTGAAAAGGTCTCAGAGGTTCTACGTTAACGAGCAGGGTAATATCGAGGCGTCTTCGCCACCCTTCAATGCTCTGGTTATAGGGCAGACAATCCTTGAAAAAGCTGCTCAGTTCGTTTGTCAAGATCTGGGCTCGTCCGAGACTGACCTCAACGCTTGCATTCGACTACTCGTACTTACAATACACAAGACGCCAAGAACATACCAGGTCAAAGAGAAACAACTCCTTAAACTTATGTATGATCTTCTTGAACACCCAGACGTCATGACATTCCCGTCCTTCTCGGCCATATTACAACTTTCCACTCAGCTATACTATGCCGAAAGAATTGAAACGTCCCAACTTTCGAGCTTGGTACCTCTTTTGGTCCGGCACGCCTGGGCATACTTATCAGCATCAGAGCCAAAGTACCACGTAGAAGCAGTTCGGGGCCTATGGCAATTGCAATCCGCTCTTTCTATCTCCAACCGGGATATTGAAGCAGCGTTGTCCACTCTCATCATTTCACAAAACAATGCTCGCCTAGGAACCATCGAGCCCGTAGATAAGGGGCGTGCCTTGGGCGTGCTATGGTCGCACACCTTGCAGGATAACATCTCACCTGAGCGTCGAGGTTCTAAAACGCCAATGCAAGATATGAAGAGCCTGCCACGTCTTGCTGGGGCAGATAACTACGAAGTAATGCTCACACAGCCCATATTTCTCATCCTTGACGCCCTGCAGGACGATCGGACTCAGCTCTATATGACAGTGAAATCATGGCTGAACACTATGTTAGGTATTGATCGGTAAGTACTGAGCCTCGGTTGCTAAAATCAGAACTAACCCACCACAGTCTTTTCTTGATTTTCGTTTCTAAGCTTTCTGAAGTACCCTTCTTACGGACTCTTAGTGAGAGCGACCAGAAGGTGGATCAAGCACCAGTAACGCTGTCTGAGGATGAAGACCTTGATCTTTCTCTCTACTACCTGCGAACGCTTTCGAACATATTGGCATGCGCTGGGGATATTTCTTGGACGGTACTGGCGTCTAAGCATGTCTCCTTTCACGGACAACATATGCAAATTAGTTGTAAGTCACCTGTCGCTATGGTACGCAGCTTCCTGCTAACCGAATAAAGCCGGAGGCGAAGAGCATGAGATGACACTACAGGAGTTTTTTGTCCATGTGTGCATAAGGTGTATAACAGCAAAGCCTGCCGAGAACATCACCAAAGAGTTTGAAGAACGTGTCAATCAACTCTACCGATACGCGCTTAGTCTCCTCCACAAGTTCCTGCTTAGTCCTTTTGCTACCCCTCTCTCATCTCAGCATCTTGAGAATGTGCTTATTGAGCAACTTGAAAAGTCACTGCACGGCTCTGATGCATATGTGCAAGTTCTTTTGCTTGATGTTGTATACGATACGCTCAAGCTTCGAGATACTGCTCCTGTTGATGCTCCTCCTTCTCCTATATCTGAACGAAGGCCATCGTCATTCGACCCCCGGGGAAGTCGACCATCACTTTCAGCACCAGAAGCCCGACCAATTACAGCGCCGCCACCTCAACTCCTCCAGTGTCTCCAAGACGGCCTCAGCTCACCGAGTAGCAGACCAGTCTTAGATAGTTGGATCGCCTTCGTGTCGGAGTGTTTGCCACTGTATTCTGATTCCATCTTCCAGGTACTCATTCCTCTAGTCGAAACCCTGTGCAGAGAGGTCGGCACAACATTCACCAACTTGAGCGAGACTTTCTACTCCAATGCTCTTTCTTTCACCAGCGACAAGCTATCGCCCGAATCCACGCTTATCTTTCTCCTCAATGGACTTGAACAAGTTCTGGCACGAGCACACCAACAGCTTCTGAGCGAAGAGGCTCGGGCCCCGGTGGTCAAGGGCCCAGACCAACCTCAATCTCTTTTTGGCAGCATGGTATCAAATGTTTGGCAGTCAGACACCCCTCAGTCCCGCAGCGCTACGGCAAACGACCGGTTGACAGTCCATCTGGCTTTCCAAGACGCTGTGCGAATTTGCTTCAAGATCTGGACATGGGGCCAGGGCAATGACTCAAGTAAACAAGATCAAGGCTCTTTTGGGTCGTTCAACTACACATCCCTGCGAATGCGTAATCGTGCCAGAAGATTGCTTGAGCATCTTTTCGCTGCAGAAAACCTCGAGTGTCTCGAGACGGTCATTGCTATCTGGAAGCAATCGACTGAGGATGCAGAGCCAACCCAGGTTTTCAATATGCTATCTGCATTGGAGGCATGCCGACCAAAACACTGCATGCCGGCTCTGTTCAATGCCATCTATCGGCGAATAAGTGCGGGTGCTATTGATCCTGCGCCCAGGTCCACGATGACGATATCTCTACAGGACACTGATCTCGTCTGGTTTCTTGTAGAGTACACAAAAACACTAGAGGATGATGCCATGGACGAAATTTTGCAGGACTGCATGGTTTTCCTCAAAGATCTACTAGCGAATCCATTCCCGCATCGGCAGTCGCTGCCTAACCTCCTTGAGTTCGCTGCTCTCTTGGGAGAGAAGGTCGACAACACCAACTTTGGAGAACAAAAGAGGATGCGAAAGGAACTGGGGGTAAGTTTCTGTCGTAGATTAGACCGGTGCCTTTACTAATGCTGCTTTAGGATACCTTCACCCGTCTGCTTGCCGCGCTCTTTACTACCAGGCCTATGACATTTGCCGATCCAGCGACACTGGGCGGCGGAATCCCTAAATCTGACTCGGGCAACACTCTCAATAGCCTTGGTGAAGGGCCAGATGACGTTGTCTCTATATTGGCTTCAATTGTTCCCAGGCTGACTAAAATTCTGGTCGAGCCTGACAGAGTGCTCTCGGCATCGGCTACTATATCTACTAATGTCATTGGACCGACTTTCAGGGCCAAGGCTTTTCCCGATATAGTTTCCAAAAGTACAATGAACCTTCTTCATGAGCTGTCGAGAGTCCAAAACAACCAGAAGAACTGGAAGAAGGATGTGGGCGACGCTTTCAACGATTCCAAGTTCTTTGGCATGGACTTGGATTTGGCAAAGGACGATTGGCTGCCGTTACTCAAACAGTGGACTTTTACAGACAAGGAAAAGATGTCAGAAATTGTCGGTCGTATCAGCGCTCCTTCGACCGCTGGTATCGTCTTTGGTGTTGGAGCGACGTCGGCTCGTCTTGAGGCCGATCGGAAGACGCAACTCAACCTCCGAAGAATAGCGACTTTGATTCTTGCAAGTTCAGAGGACGCGTTTGTTTCGGATCTATCTGAAATATTTGGCAAGTTGGCAGAACTTCTTGGTGCTTCTTCAAGATCGTCGCCTTCATCTACTACGCGAGCAGATATCTACATGGTCTTCCGTGCCCTCGCGCTCAGAACCAGTGCCATCCACCTAGGCATGTTATGGCCAGTTGTCAACGCCGAGATCCATGCAGCTATCTCCTCCGTTGCTGCGCCCGAAAATAGCACTGCTTCTGATACTTATACCAACGCATCAGTCCTCCAGGCTTGTAAACTCCTGGATCTTCTGATATGTGTGGCGCCAGACGATTTCCAGCTTCATGAATGGCTCTTCATCACGGACACTATCGACGCCGTGTATAGGCCATCCACGTACCAACCTGTCGCTCTCGTCGACGAGCTTTCAGATGAGCTTGGCGCTGTTGTAAGGAACACTGGATTCCATTCTTCTTCAGTTGTAAACCCAGTCGTGCCTGGTTCATCGCGGCGACTGCTGCTTGGACCGGGTGGTATCGATGATGATGTTGGCCTGGAAAGAAGGGACGAGTTAGTGGCCAAGGTGCTCCGGCCATTCTTTGGACAGCTTAGCATTTTTGCTTTTGAGTCTACATACGCAATGGGCCGAATTGATAGGGAGGCCTGTGTTTCGAGCTTATTACAGGATCTTTTTGATGAGAGAAGCATTGTCAGGGCGTTATAGAGATAGAATTCATGTAGTATAAAAGCGAGGGAGTGTTTGATAGAGCGGATATTTCAAGCGAACACCATCGAGAGTAATCCTATCCTGACAAAAGAAAGATATGTGTGCATAGATCCTGCATATATAGATTTTGGTGCTGAAGCCTAGTTTGGGGTGAGTTTTCGAGAGGGTACGATACCACCTTGGATACTCTAAACTCGTTATTAAGTATCATCTCCCGCGCCTTTGAGTCTTCAATTTGGCCTATCCGACCGTTTGATTAACACACGGGGAATGAATACACAAGAGCTAAGCCTTGCCGTTGTCAAATCCCTTCATCATCACATCAACTCTGAGCATATCCAACAAACCCTGTCGGATTTGTGAAAAGACTACTTGGCGTCCTCCCGAAAGGAGCAATATTGCAAACTTTACCCACGGACTGATCGAGAGTTGCTGTAGCCCTGGCCTCTTCAAGAGTACCCGAATACATCCTTGCCACGACACTTTCGAACGCGTCCCTCTCCATGACGGCTCCAAACTCAAGACACTTGGACACACCCATGAGCTCTACGCCTAGGAGGTCTAGCCTTTCTAGCAGCAGACTCTTATCGTAGCGCGTAGATAGCTCGAACCAGGCTTGCACGGGGGTGATTTCCAAGTCGCCAGGGTTGAGGCTTTGCGCAAGGCCGTAAAGGGAAGAAAGCGATATTCGAGGCGATGGCCATTCTAGATGCACTGGTGGTATGTAGGAATCTAGATCTAGGGCGCGACGCTGATTGCAGGATGATGCTGAGGAGACAAGTTTACGGTCGCCAAAGACGTCGAGGGGCGCATTAGCCATACAGAGTGACGACGCCATGAGACAGTGGCCTTTGGATTCGTCGTTGGTAAGGTGAGAGTGAGAAGGATAATCGCCGATAAAGAAGTGATCCCAGCAAATATGTTCGAGACTACAAAACATCGGTCAGTGTAAGTCGGTGGTTTTTCCATCAACGGCGACTCACGAGAGGATAAAGTTGACGGCCTTTTGCTCTTCGTCAGGAGAAAGGTTCAGATCTGGGGGTGGCGGAGGACTCGTGGAATTACTGCTCGACTCGTTGGAGCGAATACTGAAAGCAGGCGTAACCATTGACTCATCCTTCTTAAGGGTGACGATTATATCATCAACATTGACATCTGCGAACAACTCGTCTCCGTTTCCGTCATCTTGATGCAAATCAGGATCTTCGGGAGTCGGCCTCAAGCCCAGGGCATCATCGACCCAAGCATCATCCACGCCCGCAACAACCTCTCTGGTACGTACAGAGCAGCTCCCAGACTTGCACTCGGGGATGGCGATACCCTTACTGGCGAGCAGCGCCTTGATGGAGGTGTTATCCTTCTTGAACTGCTCCGACTCAAATTCCGTCAGGGCGATGAGTTCGCGGAAGTGGGTAATGTCGAGCTCGAGCTGCTGCTGATACTCTGCCTTGCGCTGGCGGTGCTGGATCTGAGCCCGTCGGACTTGGGCGCGACGAAGTTTTGCCTTTTCAGTGGCTGTGAGAGACTTGCGGGGCTTCTGCGGTGATGTCTCGCTGGTGTTTTCAGGAGCTAATGGTTGACCTTTGTTAGTTCTTGTCTTATCTTGTCTTTGCGCCTTGGATTTCGAGTGAGACGAGGTTTGCCGGATGTCTTGGATAAGTGTCTGAGTCAGACAAAACAATACTAGAGTCACTCAATGGCACCTCAACCAAACATACAATACAGAGACACTGGCGATAACCTGTAGGCGCATTGAATGTAGGTAAAGAGAAGTCGATACTTACACTCACTGCTCACTCCCTCGCTGCCTCTATTCTTCCTCCCCCGCCGCGGCGCAGCACATTCAAGTCCTTCACATGTGCCCTTCTGCTTTGTCTTTTTCAGAAAGTCGTTAAAGGAAGGCCTGTCGTCGACCAAGCCCAAGCTTGTATTTGCCATGATAACTGCAAGCTGCAGGGAAATTGCTTTTGTATTGTATGTAAAGTTCCGAGAAATCTGCCCACTTTTAATGGCTCTCCAAGTCAAAACGTGGATTTGAGTTTGAGGTGAGTAAGCAGGGGACGTGTCAAATCTATAGCGGAATGTGACCCGCTCGGCCGGTTCGGTAGTTGCAGTTACAGTTGCAGTTGCGGGCAGTTGTAGCAGGTTAATCACCTAGGGAGAGGTTCGGGCGTGACTAAGTTTAGCCAGGTTAACGGATTAGAGGCAAGAGACAAAGCGCTTGATAAATCAAAGTTGATAGAGAAACTAAGACAAGAAAGTCAAGTCACGAGCCAAATCGGAGTTTTTCTGCCTGATCCGAGCAACATTCGGCTGAGCTATATCACAGTATCCATAACTCAGGTCCCGTTCTCTACAACGATTATGCCTGTTTCCTACGTCACAAATCTGCATCATCTCCGCGGAGATAGGCCTCCATCAAACCCAAAATGATTACAAACCCAGTCATCATAAAATATCACAAAATTTAAGGAGCAGTTTTGTCATGAACTTTTCTTCTTGACTCATTGTCTCAGGAATCTAGTATAGTATAGTATACATTACAACTCCTGCTAGGCTCACAGCAACCTGAGACCTTTCTTGCATACCGATAACCCTCGGGTATTGTCCAAAGACTTTTGAAAATAAATCAAACAGATTTCCCCAACGCCTTGCTGAATGAATCCCAAATCTACCAACCCTCCCTATTTCGTAAAAGCACGTTGCGCAATTCTACTCGTCGTCGCTATCACTGTCTGTTGCAGTCCTCTCTTCAATTTCATCCTCATCGAGGTCGTCATCAGGGTCATCGCTGTCGTCCTCATCCTCGGCGTTCAACCCTTGGATCGCCTTCCAGTTCACGTAGTCGTTCTCAAGCCACCGCTTACTGACTGGCAGTTGATATGGGTCGAACGGGAAGTACGGGTCCAGCTGGTGGAAGCTCTCGTCTTGCATTTCGTATCCAGCGTCTCGAAGAGCTCCTCCGGTCGAGTAGGTTGCCGAAAGGTACTGTGTCAAGCGAACCCGCTTGTTGCTCTCAACTAACGGATATACGTACATGAAGTTGAGACGGTGTGATAGCTTGGCAAACTCCTCAACGATGACGGGTGCGCACACCTTGAGGGGGTTGAGCTTGCCAAAAATTTGGATTGACAAATCTTTTCTACATGTTCCCATCCACTCCATGTCTTGGCCAATGTATGATGCAGGGTCATCGGGATCCACAAACTCTGGCATCCCTACAATGAGGTCTTGCCAACGGAAGCAGAAGATGTAAAGTGTCGCCTGGACAAGGCTGTAGTAGGGATGAAATCGCTTAAGGTCGGGTCCTCGGCATAAGGGTTCGTACTTCTTACGGTACTGTTCCAGGTGGTGTAGAAGGAGTCCAAAGATGCTCCGAATGAGGCTGCTTGGTAAGTGTGCTCCACGAGCTACGAAACTAGCGAGGTATGCAGCGGCAGCCTGCTTGAGCACGTTCGGCGTGTTGCTCTGGAAAGCGGTGGCGATAAGCTGACCGCAAAATGCATCTGTGAGGCGCTCGTGCATCTGAGCAAAGTGAAAGATGAGGAATTGTGTGTGTCGAGACTTGTAGGTTGGCAACACCATGTGATCGAACTCGCGTAACAGGACAGTAAACATATCGAAAGCAGCATCCGACCCTGGGTTGGTAAAGTGAGGCGTGTATACGCGGAAAAGTGTATCGAGGGCGGCGTCCATCTTTTCAACGCTTCCTTTTATAGACTTGATTCTGGCCGCATCTTGATCAAAATCGGGATCGTCGCTATCGACCGATTCGGTATCGCTGTCATCGTCGTCGTCGTCGTTCTCCCATTCGTTCCCATCTGAATGAACTCGGAGCGCGTACATGACAGCGGCCGTCACGTCGTCATCCAAGTCTTCCAGGTCGACCTGCATCTGAGAGTCAATCTTGACGACCCGGTTGAGGATAATGTCAAGAACTTCGTCACGCAGGGCAGGCACATAGTCCTTGATGCGGAGTAAGTTGTTGATGTACGCCATGTGGACACGCATGGATTGGTCGAGGAACGGAAACTTGGAGCCGAGGAGGCCCTCTAGCACTGGGACAGCGGACGGGAACATCTGGAGCAAATACTGTATGGTGCGGTGCAATCTATCGCGCATGGTCTCGCGGTCGATCTCAGGGAAGTCTGGGACACTCCACACAGTTGATCGGCTGTCGGAGAACTTCTCCACCATCATTCCCAAAACGGGTGACAGATAAGAACCCTGGGCGCTGACCAGAGCGGCCAAGAAATGGGTAAAGTATTTGATGAAAGCATCATCTCGTCCGAGCCAAGAGCAATTCAGAATGGTCTTCACGAGGCCGTTGCAGGCCTTGTCTTTGAGTATTGGGACACATGCAGTAAGAGCCATGATATAGTTCTGGAGTTCATGTGGTTTCAGAGTATCATCCTCCTCGCCGACGACAGGCAGTAGATATCGCTGCTTGTCGTTGGCGAAGAGTTGTTTTAGTGTGTCATACTGACCGTCGTTTCCTCTCAGGTGCTCCTCCAGAGCCGTCCTGACTTCGAGCTTCACGTCATCCATGGTTCTCCTCCCAACTTCGTATGTTACGTTTCGGATATCGTCAAAAAGGACTTTGCGGCGTTTTGTAGGACTCTCGGGTGCTTCGATAGGGTCGCTAAGTCCAGCATCCTCAGCCTTTCTTCTCCCCAAGATAGACATCGGCTTGAGGATGGAGCGGACAGGCGTCGAGCTCTTAAGAGCAGGACCAGACAGTTTCCTGGTCGTGGGAGTAAATGGTCGCATGGGTATTGCTCGTGTCGAAGAGCTGGCGATGTCTCGCTCGATGTGCGTTGTCGGAAAACGGGGTTTCACTCGTGAAGGTGGCGTCTCTTAGGCAACAGGGCTCGGTCCGTGGGTATAACCATGGGTTGAAGATGCTGAAGTATCGACTGATAGGGATCAACAGTCATAATAAGCAGGTATTTTCAGCACGAGTGCTGGTCGATAAAAGAGAGCGGGAAATGAAAACCCTTATTATGCCTATGGTGGCGGTAGTGAAGGAAGAATGATCTTCAGTCTTAGACGCTGGTGGTCAACTTTTTTTTCCATTTTCTGAGGGGTCCCAATTTTGCCGATTTTCAGTGGGGGGCGGCACGTGCCTCTTCCACATTAGGAATAGCCATGGCCGTATCAATAGTCACTCCACATTGAATACAATTGCGTCACAAGATCGAGTATCAACATTGACTACATCTCATACACAATAAGAATGAGTCTGCAACAGCGGCTTGATTACAACGCAGCGCTTCAAAAGAACAGTATGAACAACGTAGGTGTAATATGTGCGTGATGTATTGAGTTTCGGCCTGTATAACCAAGATTCTTTTTTTAACAAAAAAAAAATAAAAAAAGATACACCGTCAAGTATTAATAATGACCTTTTCAGAACTCCTTATCCCGACTCGATGCGCATCTGTCAGCTTGTCACCAACTGCACTTCAAGAGTCGTACTTCCGGACGTGAGCAAGACCCAACAGTCCAGGCGGCTCGTCGTTTGTAGTCGGGGAAGGACACGCCTGAGTATTAGTCAGGCTTGTTCTGTTTGGTCAAGGTCGTTCAGTAGCCATCAGTAGTATTGCCGTTGTGTCCAGGTTGAGATCCGTAAATGTAGTTTGGGTCAGCACCACCCTCTACGCTGTTTCCATCTTGTCCAAACTCGCCCACGGAGCTTGGCTCTCCTTTGGTGTCGCCCATCATGCCTCCAGAGTTCCATTGTCCGTTGTCCATGCCTACTCTATCCCGGTTCGATTGGTTCTGTTGCTGTTGGCTCTATAAGTGAGTGAACAGTAATAAAAGGCAATTGAAGTAGATGTCAGCTTACCTCTCGATACTTGCTTAAATAAACCTTGAGAGCCTCCGCATAATTCTCAAATCCTAGTGATGTCATGGCGAAGAGAATATCTTCGCCATTAACGGTCTTGCGCTTCTCCTGTTGACATTTTTCCGAAGCTGGACAAGTTAGCAAGTTGTAAAAAGAGAGACATGACTTGGGCTCGATGTAGCTGCACATCTCGGCAGAATGGTAGAGCCGGCACGCACCTTCACTTGTGATGAACGAGATGAACTCGCTGACACACTCCTGCATGCATTCTTTCGCCTCCTTGGCTATTTTTGCGTTATCGGGTAGGGCATTTTTCATGATACGAGCAACTGGAGCAAAGTTTCGAATGTTAGCATCAAGCTCATCAGTTCTGTCGGCCTTGGGGGCGCGAAGCGCTTTGGGCGATTTGGGAGACGAATCGCAAGACATGAGAGTGATCCAAGTATGCACGGCTGGGCGGGCTGAAGCGTCAAACAGCTCGCGCAGAAAAGAACGAACAAATCATATCGGGATGCTCCTGGAGATAGATGACCTACCATTGGCTATAGGTAACCATCGATCTTGTTCCTTTACACCCTCGAACTCGTATCCCCCAGCGTTTCCGGATTGTGGGTCTTGTTGCTCGTTCATTTGTGCTTCGTCGTCGGGTGACGGTGCACCTTGGTCGACCTCTTTGTGAGGGGATTGGGGGGAGTCCGACATATTTGGCTACCTGCAGCGGCTGGCAGCGTCCTTCGTCAAAGGGTAATTTCGGGCTTGCACAGCTAGTACTGAGATGATGTGTCCCCTGGTAGGCCACGTCGCGCGATGGTAAGGCTTGCAAGCGCGGGGTGTGTAAAGAGAGCTTAGAGGGGTCCTCAATCCTGCCTCAAAGTTAGCACGTCCATCATGCTCATGCAAGGTTCCTGCACGTGGTTTATGACCCTATGGAGTATGGAGTAGGGAGAGAGTTAAATCAGTGTGTGGCAACTTAAAGTTGACGTGAGGTAACTCCAGACAGACAGGTAAAGGCACAGAACTAGGGACCGGAGAATGGGCCAGGGAAGGGGGGTGCCTCTCAGCGGCAAGGCCAAGCCGGGGGATGGTGGGGAGAAACGACTCGGAGGTTCATTCAGAGGAGGGCTGAAAACAATGCGAAGTAAAAATCGCCTTCCAACGACAATATCATTACTGGACTTACAAGGTAGCTGGGCGTTGGGCAAAGTTTGCGTCGCGTAAGCTTGTTGCAGTAAAAGGCTGCCGACGGAGAATACGATACAAATCAAGATCGAAGACCGACGCAGAAGGACAATCGGTGGCACACGCGTTTTGAATGCAAAGGCTACGCGCAGCAAGCAAACAACGAAGACGGCGATAGTGACGTCGCCCGGGAATATCCTAGAATTAACGGAGCGGAGCGGCGCAGGTTCGGATCGCGACTATCAACGGCGAATTGCACGGGAGTGCGAAGGGTTCACCGGGTACGGAGCTCCAAAGACAGGTTACACGAGGATAACGAGCGTCTCGTTCGCCAATACCAGTTCTCTCTAGTAAGCCGCGAAAGTCTATCAGATCGCGTCAGAACCAGAAACAAGAGACGGTAGCGCCGGGGGGGTGCGTTGAGTTCGTTGACCAAGGGCAGATGGAGCGCGATGGAGTTCGCCAACAGGGGAAGAGAGGAGCTCAGTGGTGATGGAGGCGAGGCTAGAGGAGTGAGAAAGAGTGAGGGAGCAACGAGAGGGTGTCTGAGTTGTTCGCTTGTGGTAGCAGTTGAGCTGCATATGTGGAGTGCAGAAGTAGCTGGAGGCGTGGGGTTTTTTCCCTGGAACGATAGAAAATATGGTAGCAAGTAGACTTACGAACAATTGGCTCGAATCGAGTAAAAACGCTTTCGCACGCAACGTAATAGGAAATATGCGGTCAAGAAGCGTCCAATGCAGGTCAAGACTAGAAAGGTTCAAGTTGGCATGTAAAATGCAAGTGATGGAAGTGAGGTCAACAACAAACAGTCCAGCTGCAACTAGGTAAGCCAAGGCTGATATGGAGCCCGAGGCAGCCCGCCACTGGTTGCTATGCTCTGACCTCTACAGGGCTCATTAGCCTGGAGGGAAACCAAACTCTGTTATCGATAACTGCCTTTAGACACTCGGGCCGCTGGGCTGTTGCTGCTAGCCTGATTGGGCTGCAACTTAGAAAGGTGCTTGGTAGGTACTAAGGTAGGCAGACAGCTTCAGCATAACGTTAGACCTTCACACATAGCAACCTACACCCAAAGCAAAAGATAGAACTTAATTACCTTGAGCTTTAGTTCGATATCAAACAACACTCCTCTATTCATGATTGAGTTGCTGATCCTCTCCCCAAGACTCGACACCGCCAGATTCACCCCGACTGATCCGAACAAGGAATACACACTTGATGGACCGTCCATCAGCTTGTTTCCTTGATTCCTTCAGCCGCTAAAAGGCCCCAGGCTTGCTGCAAGCACTCCCCAAGGTCCAAGGGTACAGACACAGGCACGGGTGCACACGAACGTATGGTACATGGTCCCAGGCGGTGTGTAGCAAGCTCTTTTTACCTTTTGGTCTTTGGGGGGGAAACATGGCACGAAAAGGGCCCGTGTTTCCAGTAATACTGTGCCGGCCGAGAAAACGTGTATCAGGTAATACACCCAATATCAGAGCTGTTATAGAGTGTGAGGCCCTGTAACGAGGCCTTCTGCTGCACCGTTACTTTCAATCAGGATATCCTGACAGAATATATTCACAAAAACTCTGCACATATGACCCCATCTTCAGTGTCTCCTCAATATGACGTCCAGTCTGCAGGCACTTGACCGGTCATGATCAAGTCCACTTGGGTGGTAACGAAAGGGTGGGCTACTTTGGCTCCCTATTCGACAATGGCAAGTTCGTTAAGCCACCCATCAAAAACAAATTCCACATTTCTACCCCTAGAGCGTTTCGAGGTCTACTGTAGAATAAGTTACGGTATTCTGGGCCTCATTTACACAATACACCTTACCGTCTGTGGGCTCCCGCAGAGCATGCCTCAAACATAAGCCAACATAACAGCTGAGCCACGAGGTCCTGGCCTGTATCAATAACTACAGTCCAATCAATGCTCCAGCCCGACGATCAACAAAGTCAATGATCGGTCCAATACCGCAAGGTCCCGGCAAGCTGGGACCAGTGTTGTCTTAGTGACGGCCTGGTTTCCCCAATGAGAAGATGCGACATTTGCAATACTGCAGTTTGTGTCCGTACGGACTAGTTGATTTGATAGTTCAATCTACGGCTTACTGCTTAGTATAATCAACCTATCGATCTCCTCGTCTGTCCAATGCATCATGACGTCCAGTCCGATTTTGAGGCACTCTCGTGATTGGAGCCCAACCCACCCATCCAAGCGTCCAAATGAGGCTTTGGTCGATTCAGCCAGCCAAGCCACGACAACCTGAGTATTTGCGTGATTGTGTAAACTTGGGAACGAGTAATCGGCGATGTGGCCGACTGAGTTGATGGCGGCCTCCACTTTCTTACTGCGCTTCAACGTGAAGCTAATGGTGATGTGCGTCAACCAACTACTTCCCATGCGGTTTGAACGGGAAAGTGACAGATCCCTTACAGATGCACTGTGACGAGAGTCCCTGAAGATCTTGTACCTCGTCGATTACTGGTTCGACAATCGTCCGCAAGTCAGCAGTTCCTGGCATCAAATGAATTCAGCACCAAACTCACTTGATTCCATGCGTGTAAGTTAGGCATTCTTCTCAACCAGTCAGATCCCGATACATGTTACCCGTTCCTGAGGCTATTTCTTGACGAATTGATCAGCGTTGTGTACTATACAACGTTCAAAATATCACGGTGTCACAAGACCTTTTGAAAGAGGAACAAGGGCGCAGCAGCCAGTCAGACGTACATGGTACTTCTGCGCGCCAACAGTCGATCTGCTGGTTAGCCCCTCAAAAGAAGATGGCATTGTTAGTGATAGTGGAGTGATGACTTGCAGTTTGTTAATTTACAAGCTCCATATCGATCAAACTCTTTTCGATCTCGGTGAAGATTAATCAGACAAATGGTTTGAGTTGGCATCACATGCATATGGAAAGACGCGAGCTGTACATCGTACTATTGTGGCCTCGTTTGGCTCCTTGGATCCCGCGCAGTCCATCTCGAGGTGCATACTTCTTCGGTCTGAGGCATTAATCTTGACGAAGCCCCCAACACATGGTAAGCTTCACTCAAAACAAGCTTGTTATCTCCTCAACATGACTCCTTCGTCGTGCATTATCCAACATGAGTAAATACGATGCAGCCGGTGGGCAAGCCTCGTCAGTCGGAACATTTTTGTCCATACAAACCCATTCCCACCATTTGAGCCTCGCGTTGCGTTGCGTTACGTGACATGGTATCTTTTATGTCCTGCATGCGAAAAGAGTTTTGAGGTTTCTGGGGCCTCAATACGGTTGGGTATGCCGTTACCGCCCCTAACCCCCACTGCGCGCAGCAAGCAGAGGGACAACGCATCAACACCATCTTTTCGTTTTCCCCGTTGCGCTATGTTCAGCCTGAAAAGGCATTGTCTGGCGATAAGCAAGTAATGAGAATCCGCCCTATCCGTTGGTGGTACTGTTACCAAAGTGGAACTTTGTTGTCATTTTGCTGTTGTGGTAAGCTCCATCGAATGGGAACGAATTTAGAATCTTCCAGTTCTAGACTGAGGAAGATATATTTGTATATCACGTGCAAGTGTTCATTCGAAGCTTCGATATGGCAAGAATCTTAAATTTTGTTATGTCCTCATAATCTCATTATTGCTGAACAACCTGAACATTGTGCTTTTTCTATTGAACACGTTAGCATCTGACTCCTCCAACAACTTCTGGGCAGTTTCGTAGTCAGTTCGACTTACCTTCCACTTTTCAAGATCATCCTGCTTCGTCTTGTACTGCTTCACTAGATCGTCCAGCACCTTGCGAAGCCCTTCTTGGTTGGTCTTGAGGGCTGGCTTCACGTCCTTGACAGTCCGCTCGACAAGTACCCCGTTGATGAGACGGAAGCACTTTCTGTCTTCTGAAAGGGGTTCTAGAGTTTCCAGGACAAGCCTGTTGAAGACATGTCAGCATGGGCGGTGAAATGTTTGAGGAACACATGACGGGGGGTAAGCTTGACCACATCGACGTCACACCGTCGCTCTTGAAAGAGGTTTTGGGCATGTTTGAAGAGATACATGGGGACCTACTTGTGTTCCTCGGCCTCTTGCTCGATATCTCCAATTCTCTGAGCTATTTGCTGAAGAGTGTTCTTGTAGTTGGAATAGGTGACTTGAAGATCTGTGAGGGTTGACATGGTGAGTATGACACAGAAGGATAAAGTGGAAGCGGGAGAAAGGCTTACCTTGCTGCTTCTTAGCAGGGATCTGAGCAGATGAAGACATATTGAAGGAGTGGCAGAGCCTTGACTCTGGTCTCTTTTTGGCGATGTTATTAAAGAGTTGTCCCTTGGTCGAAATAGAAGTGAATGAGTGCAAATGCCCCTCCAAAGCCTATGTGAACTCCCACGTGGTCCGTGCACTCCCGACCCAATCTTCAACCACGCCATCAGCCTGTGGCGATCGTGGATTTCTTTCAGGGTCCTTCAACTAAGAAACAATATCTCGATTTAACAATGCATCCTCATCTCCACACAAAGAACGCCCTGGGTACGTCGTTGATCGAATTCTATCCATTGCTCTTTCGCTGACATCGAATTGCAGCGTGCGAGGAAGTCATCGCCGCCCTTGAGCAGTGCCATAGCCAAGGCTTCATGCACAAGGCTGTCGGCAGCTGCAACGATGCCAAAGAGGCAGTCAACGCATGTTTGAGAGTCGAGCGATCCAAGATGCAAGCGGTGAATCGTAACGCCGCCAAGTCAAAGCGCGACAAGATCAAGGAGGAGCAGCGCCAGCTGGGACTTTAGGTTACATATGCTACGAACCCTTCACGACGACAATGCGACGCCAACGATTCCGAATTTGCTAAGAACTCTTGGCGACTGAGTCTCATCAACATGTATACTATAAATATCTGGGTTGGCGTTTCGGTCAGTCGAGTCATAAAGGCGCATGGAATCACTGCGTATTCGACAATGTATAATTATTACTCATTATTCCACCTTGCATCAACCACCAAGTTCCTCTTGTTCCTCTTTACTACGGAACTTTGCTACTAAATGACAAGATCTTCCTAAATAATACTGGCTCGACGTTGATCAAAGACGTCGATCAAAGAAGTCGCAATGTTAGCCCAGAGTATATCAGAAGTAATCAGTCTCTGGGTCTGAGCGTCTGGCGTATCATAATGGCATACAGATCCTTACACAAGTACGCGAAGATATTCATGCTGATGATTCTCTTGATGTTTTTGAGTAAAGTCCTACAAAATAATAGCATCGCCCTCTCACGTATCCCATCATCCGCAGGCGTCTTAAACCTTCCTTTGAAGAGCAGTGCCATAGGTATAGAGGCCAAACGCCGAGATAACACTAAGCATAATTGGGACCGGCTTCCTCAAACGAAGAGCGCGGGGGAAGGCCGAGCCACCCAGAACAATCGAGGCGAGCAGACCAAGCTCAACTCCATAAGGCTGGTTGTTCTGGATACGGTAGCCACCAAGAGCATCTATAAGCCAGTATTAACGATGCAACTCATCAGTTTAGATGGGTTGATGAGGGGACCTACATAGAAGACCAACGGCACAGCCGGCAACGATAGAAGGAATAGATCCTGAGCGAGCGTAACCCATGATACCACCACCAGCTGTGATGGCGCCTAGAATATAGGCGGGAAGCTCGAGATCGTGATAGTTAACCGTAACAGGTGCCTATTGCTTGTGAGTAGGCGCCTCTGGGTACGATCTCTGGGGATTCTACGTACCATTTTGGATGATTGCAATTCAATTGCCTATTTATTTGAAGAATTTGTTATAATAAATGATCGAGCAGCAAGTTTAGTTTCAAGTCGTGATGAGAGCTGCGGAGCTTTCCATTGACGACATGTCGAGTACGTACTTTTTAGAACTAGCAAGGTGGAGCCCGACCCCCGGATTTCGACTTTCTGCGGGCCAATCACATACCTCCCACCTTGGAGCTTTCGTGTCCAGAGGAGCTGTCTCTGGCTGCATCTCCATTAAACGACCAGAAACCACCAACACCAAGAATCAATCACCACCAAATCCTCACGATATCGATCATTCGCGCCCGCGCATCAACCCACAAACCCGATCTACACGAGTTACATTCTCTATTCTTTGTCATGGCCAAGAAAAACGTTCGCGACGTTCCCCCGGTCCCCGGCGTCTCCCAAGAAGCTGTCACTGGTGGCCCCGTCCCTCAGCCTCAACAGCCCAAGCCTGCTGTTATCCTCAAGAAGGGCGACCCAAGGGGCGACGTGCAGTGGGATAAAGCCATTCAGACCCTCTACAGCCACTACATCAACAACACTCCCCAGCGCATCAAGCTCGTTGATGCTTTTATGGCGTTCCTCGTGGTTGTCGGCGTTATTCAATTCATCAACTGCGCCCTCCTTGGTACTTTCGTATGTCTAGTGAAACTCGTATGCCATTATTTAGCGCTAATACATATCTAGCCTTTCAACGCTTTCCTGTCTGGATTCTGTGTGACTGTTGGACAATTCGTCTTGACAGGTAGGTTGCGATAGTCTACGACTCAAAGGCATGAGTACTAACCAGTTCTCCAGCTTCACTACGACTCCAAACAAACGAAGCCTCCAAGACCGAGTGCCCCTCAGTATCCCCTGAAAGGTCTGTTCCATCTCGACCTTTGTTAAAGTATCTGGCCACTAACCTCGTTTTAGAGCATTTGCCGACTATGTCGTCTGCAGTTTGATCCTGCATTTCTTTGCCATCAACTTCATCAACTAGTTGTTCAACTGGGTGTTATTTCCCTGATGGAATAGGGGCCTCCTGGGGGATATGTCGAGCCTACCAGGTAGTGTACGATAAAAACGGCATTTCACGAAATCCTTTTAAAAGTTTGACCAATAGAGCGAGGAATAGAACAATCATCAACAAGGGGGAATCATTTGCACATGCTATTTCGCCATAAACTATTCGCCTTCGCCACCACTGGCTTGAGCCTCCGGCTTGGGGGAGTCTCGAGGAGGGCCTGCTTTCGGTGGAGGGGGCGCTGGTGAATTCCTGGCCGACGGCGCATTATCCACAGCCCGACTCTTCTCCTCCTCTTCCTTGAAGTAATCATCCATTAGAGGGTTGGGACCGTGACCATGTCGTTCCTTCTTCTTGCCGCCTCCCCTTGGGGGCGCGACCACAGGAGCATTGCTAATCATCTGCGCGGGCACCAGAAAGTCCCCTGAGGGAGGAGGCTGTTCTAAACTGGCAGCAGCAGGAACAAACATGTGATCGCTCTTCTCGTTGGTGGCTCCGTCGAACATGGTTTCGCCAGGAGCATCAACGGGCTCGCTCAACGGAGGGGGTATCCGGTGAAGTGCGCCATATCCAAGCACGCAACCCAGTGCTCCCTGACCACCCCAGTCCCGGCTGGGCTGTATTGTGACTTCTCTGGTGACATTGTACTCGTTGTTGTAAACCCAAATGCGCATTGGTCTACCGATAAAGTCTTCGACGAGTTCGCCTAAGCCACCTTCACCATATAGAGCACCCTCAGGGCTGCCGAGGATATAGTCGCTGTATGGAAGCAGACCGGCGACATCGGCGGGGGAGTTGGCGGGGACATCGAGAACGTGCCAGATATTGGCTGCGAGAGCAAGAGGGGCGTATTGAAGAGATAGACCAAGAGATGCTGTATCTGGTGCAACGGCGGCATGGATTTCTCTTGTTCTCTGGCCCTGATAATCATTAGGTGATATTTCTCGAGGTGGAGTGATAGAGTCCTACCTTTGCGCTCCACAAACCCAAGGTGACTGTGCTGCCCGCGCAGTTCCTCACTTCCTGGCTAAACAGGGCAGGCTCAGGGTCCTCCTACGCAGGGTTAGTGATAAAGTAGCTGGAGGGCATCTAGAGCAGTGGTTCGCACAATAGGTCTGCCATTAATTCCAACAATAAAGTCGAACCATGGCTCGACAGCAAGCTCCAAGTTGGTGTTACGCAGCACCTGGAAGCCGAAAGAACCTCGTTCTTGTTGTCTCTGCTGCTGGACGTCTCCGTCCAAGCGCGAGATAAATCGGTTCAGCGCATTAAACATGACTCCCTCAATGTGTACGCTAAGTCAGCCTGTGTATGTAAACGTTGAATTTTGAAAAGAAAGGCCTGAAGCTGTTGGGTCTTGAGTCAGTTGAGATGGTAATGGAAGCTCAAGGGCGGCCCCATTAAGCAAGCTGTCACCATTGCTCTCAGCCTTGCAGCTCTAAACGCTGGTGCCAAGACCGCTAATACATAAGTGGAGCACACTGTGGGGAGCTTGTTGACAGCCTCGCGTTCAATTTCAACCTTCAAGCTCTCTTTGACCTGCTCATGACAAGTCAGAAATTCTTAAACTTTGCCCAGAATGACTACTAATTAAAATATTTCGATTATTGATATCCCTCCAGTGGCATATTCAAGACCAGTTTAGCTACAGAAATACCGATGGAAGACTCAGAATACTCGATGAAGCCTGCTGAGGAGCTGCCTCTCACGGAGCAGTGTCACCACTACGAAGGAAAGAATGAAGTGCCGTGGGATATTCAAAAGTGGGTGAAACGCATTTGACCTACTTAACAAATCATGACTAACGAGTCCAGATACTTTGCGCAGCGCTATTCAATCTTTTCCCTCTACGATTATGGAGTCTACATGACCGACGATGCTTGGTTTGGTGTAACACCCGAGCCAGTAGCATAGTGAGTTCTCAAAATCCTACTTCCCTTACACCAAGCTAACTATGTATCAGTCAAGTTGCTCATGATATGTACGGCACCGACAAAAAGAAGCATATCCTCATCGATGTGTTTGGCGGTGCAGGCGGCAACTCTATCGCATTCGCCCTCTCTGGACGCTGGAGTCGCGTCATCTCTATTGAGCGCGATCCCTCAACACTAGCCTGTGCACAGAATAACGCCAAAGTATATGGTGTTGAGCCTGGGCTAATCACATGGATCCTCGCCGACAGCTTCGAGTATCTGAAGAAGCTGTTCAACCATTCAGAAGAGTTACACCCAGATCTGAGAGTAAATCTTGACGAAACAGTCTTATTTGCGAGTCCACCCTGGGGAGGCCCTGGGTATCGCACTGATGAGGTGTTCAATCTGTACAACATGCAACCATACAATCTTGACGACTTGTATAATGCATACAACAGGCTGGACCATGCCTTATTCTTACCGCGAACGAGTGATATTCGACAAATCGCGAAACTGGCGCCTGCGGATAGGAAAGTTGAGGTTGTCCAGTACTGCATGGAGGGTGCCAGCAAGGCTTTGGTCGCCTACCTCCCAGCAAAACACTGAAAGCAGAAATAAGGATACCCTATTGGAGAAACCGTTGGGGGAGTTTTGTGTGTGTACATTGTACTATGCACATCAAGTCAATGTTCATGCTATGGACAGGAACGATAATATAAAGGTTTTGGGGTGTTATTGAGAGCGATTTGATAGAGTTAAGAACTACCCATCAAGTTCAAAGTCCAATCACTTAATGATCACCACGTTTCAAAAAGACCTAATCGTCCAGTTAATAATGACCGTTTTTATGACGGTATCTTTATTACTTAAGATATCTCGGTATAATGAATAGAGCTATCCCAACTTATATACCATCACAGTGTAGATTACGTGATCGACACTGTCCTCTAAATGGTAGAATTTGACTTGATCAAAACCTCGAAGCAACCCCATCCACGCACAGGATTTTCGCCTCAGAGCCCAACCTTGGCAAAGACAGTTTATTATCATGGCCAAAGACAAGAAAAAGAACGCCGATTCCAAAAAGGCCAAAAAGGTGCCGTTATACCTTACCTTGTGCTACTTTACTACATATACATTGGATCTTGATCGAGATTGCCCCTCCACTGAGTTACCCCTCCAAAAACTGCCCCTCCATGGATCTTGTATGACATGATGAATATTTGACTGATGACTATGATCAGGCCGAGAAGGCGGCCAAGCAGGCCAATAAGGGAGAGAAGAAGGCCAAGACCAAAGCAGCCAAGGTAGAGGGAAGTGATGCTGAGGATGTTGATCTTGATGAGGTGCTGGAGGAGTATCGCCGACAGCAGGAGCAGTTCCTCAAGATCACAGAGACTGTGTGTGATGCCCCACCAAGGGCGAGAGCTGCTTCTACGCTGATGGCCTCGCCTCATGATAGTAACTCTCTGCTGTTGTTCGGTGGTGAATACTTCAACGGTTCTCTCGCTCATTTCTATAACGACTTGAATATCTACAACATCAATCGCGATGAATGGCGAGTCGTCACGTCGCCTAACGCACCTTTGCCTCGATCTGGTCATGCCTGGACCAGAGCTGGAAACCCAAATCATGTCTATCTCTTTGGTGGAGAGTTCTCTTCGCCCAAGCAGGGCACCTTTCACCATTACTCGGACTTCTGGAGACTGGAGCCAGCAACAAGGGAGTGGACCAAAATTGAGACCAAAGGCAAGGATAAGAGTCCATCCGCGCGAAGTGGCCATCGAATGACCTACTGGAAGCAGTACATTATTCTGTTTGGTGGTTTCCAGGATACCTCGAATCAGACAAAGTATCTATCTGATCTGTGGATCTTTGATACCATCAACTATGTGTGGCACTCTCCACAGTTGCCCCCTGCCCAGCTTAAGCCAGATTCTCGCTCATCGTTTACTCTCTTACCCCATGAGCAAGGTGCAGTTCTATATGGAGGTTATTCCCGTGTGAAGGCAACTGTAAATGTCAAGCAAAAGGGAAACAAGGGACCCAGCCAAGCTCAGCGAAACGTTCTGATCCCCAAGGTTCACGAGGATTGCTTCTTTCTCAGAATTACACAGCCTGCTACTGATGCCAGCCCCAACACCCCTCCCGGTGTGCGTTGGGAGAAACGAAAGAAGCCTGCCAATGCTCCCAGCCCTACACGTGCCGGTGCAACAATGGCATGGCACAAGGGCCGTGGCATCCTCTTCGGAGGAGTGCACGATGTTGAAGCTAGTGAAGAAGGCATGGACAGTGAGTTTTTCAACCAGCTTTTCGCTTGGAACATCGAGCGAAATCGTTTCATGCCATTGGGTTTACGAAAGCCTCGCCAGCAAAAGAAGGCTGCTGTCGAGCCCCGAGGTGGACGTCGTGGTCGCGCTCAAGCCAATGAGGAGGAACTTCTCAGGCAGCTCGCCGCTTTGGAAAGCGGTGCTTCTCTTGATGATGCTGATGACATAGAACTTGCCAAGAAGGATGAGGAACCAGATGACGAAAAGCCAGCGAGAGAGATGCCAGTTACTATGGAGCCTCCACATGTGAGGTTCAACGCCCAACTAGCCATCCAAGACGATGTTCTCTATATTTATGGTGGCACGTTTGAAAAGGGCGATCGAGAATTTACTTTTGACGATCTCTATGCCATTGATCTCGGAAAACTGGATGGCTGCAAGGAGATATTCAGCCGACCTGTTGAGGACTGGATTGTGAGTTGTTTCGATATCACTCTGGCATTTCGATTAGCTAACTGTAGTCTCAGGAGTCTGATGATGAGGACGACGAAGATGAAGACGAGGAAGACGAGGAGGATGAGGACGAAGATGAGGATGATGACGAAGAACCAAGACAACAGCTTCGCACGGAGAGCAAGCGAAAGAAGAAGCAAGACGAGGTTTCCGAGATTTCATCCGAGGCTTCTTCAGAGCCTTCCACGCCTTCTGAGGAGGACGATACTGAGACAACAGCCACAACTGTAGACGACGGTCTTCCCCATCCTAGAGTAAGACTTCTCCACCACTTGTACGCGCAAAGAAAACAAAACGACTAACAAATAAAATAGCCGTTCGAGAGCCGTCGCGAGTTCTTTGTCCGCACATCAAACGAGTGGCAAGAGATCCTCATGACGAGTCTTCGATGGAAGAACATCCAGCCTGAGACGCTTGCCATTAAAGAGATCAAGGCTAAAGCGTTTGAGCTTAGCGAAGAGAAGTGGTGGGACTGCCGTGAGGAGATTGTGGCTATTGAGGAGGAGCAGGAAGCTGCTGGTATTCAAGAGGTGGTTTCTCTGGCTGAGCGCGGTGATGCCGCTGCTGCCGGTGGCGCGAGGAGAAGGTAGAATTCCAGATATTATGTAGTGAAGTGGTTTATGAATATCAAGTACGAGTTGAATATGACGGTTTCGCATGTGTATCATTGGCTTTCATCCTGTAACTATCAACCGCCTCAACCCCCCTTCTCTCAAAAGACACCTCTTAACGCCACGCCAGTTCATGCTCTTCCCTCATCAATCTCATCGTGTCAAGCCTACAATGGCTCCTCAACAACGCCAGTGGGAGAGTACGTCGCCTTCTTCCCCCGCATCCAGAGAACCAACGCCGCAGCCCTCTCGATGAGTCAGTACGGCGACGCAGCCATGGGCGGGTACGACACTCCGCCAACCTCAACCTTGGGCTCGCACGCGCAGCGCTCAGCCTCAGGAACGCTGTCGAAAACAGAGGGGATGTGGCTCCCGCAACCCCACCAGGAGGTCTTGTCTTGTCATGTGTCAGTGGTGCAGAGTGTCTGGTAGGAGATAGTAGACTTACTGCAGGTTCCGCAGGTGGCCTTCTTACACATATTTAAGAGTTTTTGATACTGTTAACTCGGTTGATACTGAAGATTGCGGAGTGAAGTTGTCACAAGTGGAGGTCTTTCCACTTACAGCAGCTCCGGGCACGGGGATAACCAAGCCAAAGCCACTGATTCGCCGCCGATATAGGAAGCGGTGACCCAATCAGCAGTTGGATTGATTGTGGTTTTGCTGGAGAGGCTGTTTTCATTCTAACCTCGGCTTGTGATGTCATAGTCTTGACCAACACCAAATATGCTGTCACGTCACACTTGTGAATGATATACGTTTAATATGCTCGGATTGTATATAGTCAAATGCTTAAATTTATGATGCGTAAATGATATATCGCTGATGCTTTCCTATACATTGCCCTATCCAACCTTGACGTCACAGTTCTCCTTCAGCATCTTGTTCCTTCTGTGGCTTGTTCTTGACCAGGATTTCACTCTCAACCACAGATCGTATCAGATTCAGTGTCAACTCCCTCCCCTTTTCGATGCTCGCAGGCGATGAATCTGCAGGGACGTGGAGGAACAGTGCCTTTCTGGGTCGCTGCAGCTTCCACAGCTCCGAGAGGCTCGAGTAGTAAATGAAGTCGCACAAGAAGTGGCCTGCATCTTCAGATATACGCAGGTCCGCCTCCTTTTGGTCTATTGTGAGCATTGATACATTGATGGGCTTGTAGAGCTGTTTCGACTTACCGAGCTATGTCCGCACCACAGCGGGAGAATCTCATCCAGATTCAAGTCTGTCTCAATCTCCTCTGGCAATCCTCGCCATGGCCAGTCCTTGCTATTGCGCTCGTCTTCCCCGTCTACCATCTCACCATCGACGTCGGGGTGCTTGTACCCGTCACGATGGCCTCTCCTCTCCATGCAGTAGAAGGGCCTAGGTCCAGCCATTCCAATGTGGATAATAACATCGAAGTGCGGTGTCGTGCGGTGAAATGACGGTACCAGGCCTCTCACTGTCTTGTAGTTGACGCGGATAGGCTCCGGGTGCACTACAATGCTGACCTTTGGTAGAACAGCGGCTGCATGTCTCGAGTTGGGATCCTTGGCCCGCAGCGGAGGCAGATATGAAGGCAAAGAGCTTGCGATTTCCCACGAGGGGTTAACGGGATATTGCTCTCTGAAGGGCTATGTTCTCACAGTATTAGCACACATTGCGGAGGTAGTATAACGTTGGATTGTCCAGTGATGGGCTCTACTGCGTGACGTCGAGCGGGGTGGACAAGCAAATGACGCTGAAGATGAGGAAGAATGCAATATGCGACATACACCAAAGCCTGTGACGAGCACGGTAATCTCATCAGGGTCTCCAATTTGCGAGCCCATTGTGTATCGAAACTAGGTCTAACAGACAAGTTCCTTGTTGGGGGAGAAGGAGGAGAGGTCAGGTTATCTCGTTATTATACTTCGCAGTGGAGTAAGTCAGGAAATAATCAAGTTAATGACCCCGTCATAAGCTGAGTGAAAGTAGATAGAGTGAAAGACCAAAGAGGAAGGGGAAAAAAGGCAAAATTGATCTATTAATAACCCCGGTAGTCAAATCTGACCTCGGGGATTTCCATTAACCCAATTTCTCGGTTGCTTTCTACAGTCTCCTCTTTCTTTTCCCTCCTGTTAATAGCCAGATTGGAGGCAGGAGGCTGCTAAAATGCACAGTCAAAAGTCTGTGGATACCACACAGTATACCATATTAAAGCTATATATTTTAC
>JAAGWQ010000114.1:0-66854 GCA_013396295.1 Fusarium heterosporum | reverse complement strand
ACTGCTTGTGAGCGTGCCAAGCGTACTCTCTCCAGCGGTGCTCAGGCCACCATTGAGATCGACTCTCTCTTCGATGGTGAGGACTTTAACATGTCCATCACCCGTGCTCGTTTCGAGGACCTCAACGCCAAGGCTTTCTCTGGCACCATCGACCCTGTTGCCCAGGTCCTCAAGGATGCTTCCATCGAGAAGAAGGCTGTTGACGAGATCGTCCTCGTCGGTGGTTCCACCCGTATCCCCAAGATCCAGAAGCTTCTGTCCGAGTTCTTCGACGGCAAGAAGCTCGAGAAGTCCATCAACCCCGATGAGGCTGTTGCCTACGGTGCCGCCGTTCAGGCCGGTATCCTCTCCGGAAAGGCTACCTCTGCTGAGACCTCCGACCTCCTCCTCCTCGATGTCGTTCCTCTGTCCCTCGGTGTTGCCATGGAGGGTAACATCTTCGCTCCCGTCGTTCCCCGTGGAACTACATGCCCTACTCTGAAGAAGCGAACCTTCACCACAGTTGCCGACAACCAGCAGACCGTTCAGTTCCCCGTTTTCCAGGGTGAGCGTGTCAACTGTGAGGACAACACCTCTCTGGGTGAATTCACCCTTGCTCCCATCCCTCCTATGCGAGCTGGTGAGGCCGTCCTTGAGTGTGTCTTCGAGGTCGACGTCAACGGTATCCTCAAGGTCACCGCCACTGAGAAGACCTCCGGCCGCAGCGCCAACATCACCATCTCCAACTCCGTCGGCAAGCTTACCACCGATGAGATCGAGAAGATGGTCAACGATGCTGAGCAGTTCAAGAGCAACGATGATGCTTTCCAGAAGAAGTTCGAGGCTAAGCAGCAGCTCGAGTCTTACATCGGCCGTGTTGAGGAGATCGTCTCCGACCCCACACTGTCCCTCAAGCTCAAGCGTGGCCAGAAGGAGAAGATCGAGAGCACCATCAGCGACGCTATGGCCACTCTTGAGATCACCGACGCCTCCGCTGAGGACCTCAAGAAGCAGGAGCTTGCCCTCAAGCGTCTTGTTACCAAGGCTATGTCCTCCCGATAAATGCATAACACTGTCAGAGATTGCAGTGGTGTAGATATCCTGGAGTACTGATGCTGGAGCAAAGAACCCAGCACCCTTGACGCCCCGCGAGGGGGTGCTTGGATTTATGACCGGCCGCGGCGGATTTCTCTTTGTCATTAACGGTAATTGGACGAGGGGATGCCAAGGCATATGAAAAGTTCTACATGTTTCATGGGTATGCCGTGCTCGGATATGGGCGGCTACGACTACAAAATGAAAGCTGATGGAAGAAAAGTCCCGGGTTGTTGCGAGCTCGTCGGGCCAGAGCTTGCAAAGGATGGACGATGGCCTTTGAATTTGAGCATAGACATGGTAGAATGCAGAAATGGAATGACGCTTTTTTACCTACCTTTAATGTGTGTCCAAATTGCATTGTGATGTTTATCGTGTTGAGCATTGACATGATGATTTCTTGACTGTCCAGCTAGCAATACGATACAAAAGAGGAGCTGTGAGATCCTATTGTTCTCATCTAGAGTCACATTTGCTTTTTAACCGCCGTTGCAATATTCAGACATGTGTGTCAGAAATACGGTTAATTTGGTTCTTTAGTATTGTCCAACTTTTGCGCAATGATAATGAACAGGGATATAGATTAATTATTGAGCGGGTTTCCGCCATGCCTTCGGCAGAAAAAGCGTGTTGTATGCGATAGTCTTTAAATCGGGCGCGAAAACCAGACTCTGAAGATGTAGCCGAGCCACAGTAAAATAGAAGGGGGGGGAGCCGGATTTGATGAGTACGTGTAGATAGATACCCCAAGACTTGAATGGCACCTGATCTCGCTCAAAGATGCTAATACCGACGGATTTAAACCAAGATAGAGAGGGACGGTCTCCAGAGAGGACAAGCTCGAGATCAGGCAAGAGAAGAAAGCCAGCTGCGGCGAATAGAGAAACCAGGGCATTATGGGAGGGGAAGACGATGTCAAAAGCAGGGCTATGGTAGCTTGGGTGAACGAGAAGGCTCCAGGCGAGATTCAAGAGCAGCAGCATTGTGATCGAATCTGACAAAGGTTGAATGAGGGACATCGTCAACATGCCAACATGATCGGTTTCTTATAGCCGTGCCTTGCTGCACCTTGGGAAGGTGTGTCCTATTATGATTCGGAAGCTGCCACTGGATGACACGCCCGGACACCAGGCAACCCTAAAGGTACCATAAGAGTTGACCGCTTTAGATGAAATAATACAAATACTGAGCTAAGTCTAGGTAGAATTATGGTTATATTTTACCCAGTATTTTTCTAACCTTCAGCCTGGAATGTTTGGTGCGGTTTTCACCCGTTTGAAGTCATGGCAAGAAAAACCAACTTTGATTTGCAGGATTGCCGCCCTTGCTGCGTTTTAATTGTATCAATACATGACCAGGAGTAGCTTCAAAAGAATGGCATTACCATATACAACAGTCAGTTCCTCGAGAACATATATCAAGAGACAGAGAGATTCAAAACCCTCAAAAAGTTCGATTCTATCGATGGGTATAAAACGATCAGAAAAGGTTCAACGCCTGTTCTCCCCTACCTTCTGATCTCTATATGATTCATAAATAGCGTACCTCTATACTCTGGTTCTGTTTTTTCGCTAATTATGCAATATAGCATTGCCGCCACTTTGGTGGTGGTGTTTCCTTGTTTATCGTCGGTAGCAAATGAAAACCACCAAACTAAGTCATTAGGAGACTTCCCAGACGCCTGCTTCACAAAACGCAAGCAGCTCTCAACAAACTTGCACTTCTCGTTGTATTCATTTGCCCTTATTTATTCTCCAGATCTTTATCCTTGCTTATCGGTGGGTGTATAAATGCCACCCCTTTCCTTCACTTCCTCTTCTAACCATCTCCTCTCATGCTTTCTTCACTATTACAAGATATGAATGGTCTCCCTCCACCAAGCTCGACTAAGTAGACCCTATACATTCAACCTGAATTCCACTTTATTATTATATCGACAAGAATACAAGCTGCCAAGTTCGTTGGTCTACATCACAGCAAACCAGGCCACTTCACAAGCAGGAGCAAGTATATCCTGTAAAAGTTCAGTACCTTGGTACTCGTGCAGCCTACTATACCTATCTGGCTCTATTTATAGTAGAGTATATGTATAAGATGGTCATCGTGGAATCCCTGGTGTTCCTGGGCCCAAGGCACTAGATTGAACTCGCAGCCATCGAACCTCGTGCTGGTAACACAGCTCTAAGGATTTTGCAGCTGCGGGTGGACTTACCTGATAATTATATAAGCTTGCCAGTCAGAGGCTATCGCCGAAAGGGACGAAGGACTACGTGAACGCTCTGCCCAGAGGCGCACTCACGTCTCTGGACGCAGCTAGTACTCGACTCGGAGCATTTTAGCGATGTCGACAAAGACCCAGTCAAGTTTACACCTATTGCATACACCAAGGATGCTGATTTTGAAGATGATTGTCACAACCGTCAATTTCCTCCAACCATCACCGCCGGCTGTATGAACAAGGCTATTCTGAGCAAGATTCAGCATAGAGAGCTTTCGTCGTGCAATCCTTCTGTGCTATCAGTTCATCGTGCCCCGAGACGGAACAAAGAATCTGCTTGACCGATGGGCGACCGGAGCAGGAGCCAACTTTACCTTTGTTGGCTACGCTGATCCCAAGTTTGGATAGAAGCAGCTTTTTCATGTTAAACCTCACCTTGAGGACAAGTAATTCTTAGCGTTCGTGAAATCACAAGCAGAATCACCAGTTGGGAAGGTCCCATAACTCTATCGAGTACGACAAAAACGAGCCCATTCGCATAGACGACATTCTTGGATAGACCCTACTGAGTCACTTCACAACCATCTTAGAAACTGCTTCAACTACGGCTCGATATATATTATAGAGAAGGCAGCCTCCGTGTCGCAACAGTTGAACATCCTAAACATGGATCTATTGGTGTGACTACTGAAGCACAAAGCTGAACACGAGGCTCTACGGGAGTCCCAAGAAGCGCTAGGGTTAGAGTAACAAGTTGCAAGTTGTGCCCGCTGCATGCCTTACGCACAAAAGTAGTGGTCTACAAGTTATATGACCCCGCCTTGGGCATTTATATTGCAAAGACCACAAGCAACACCAAGAAGAAAGTATTGAGAAGATGGTAGAGCAATCCTCCGACAAAAAGAATGGTTTTCAGACGCCTCATATCGAACTGCCTAGATCAGAAGTTTGCTGTCGAATGGTAGTTACTGAAGACCCCCAACAGTCACCACGACAACGTTGAAGTGGATGGTGACCACCTCGACTCAGTGTGGCCTCCCCAGCTGGCTAGAGTTCGAGCTACTAGTAATCTGCCTCTGCGAAGTGATGAAGTCGATGTGGCATACTCCCTTCAACAGATATGCATGGATTGTTGAGCGTCAGCTGTCTGGCTCGGATATGGAGTATCACGGCGAGCATATCACCATTCTCGGGCATGTTTTCTCCATGATCGCTCGGGTTCTTGTAAACACCGATGACGAGGAAGATGAGGAGTTTTAGGAAAATGCCCAACTGCTGATCCAGGCGGCTAAGAGTATCTCGAGCCCAAAGTCACCGATGTGCAGGATCAGGACAGTTCAGCAAGCCGAAGATTATCTCCAATACGAGGACGATAAGCTTTTAAAGAAGGTTACCGTGGTCTTCAAGAAGACCTTTAAGGGGATCAAGAAGAAGACAAGCACCGAAGATGGAGCTAAATGGGACCTACACAATGACAAGCTTCGTAAGACCGTTGAGACTCGACGCAAGAAGGCTATTCAGGTAAAGATCGAGCCAGGGGAAGATGGAGATGAGGATGCCCAAGACCTTGGTGACGCTAGTGATGATGACGGCAATGAGTCTGGTACTGAGGACGAGGGCAATGACGACGCAGGTAGTGATGGCGCTCGCCTCCAATGAGTGAGCTGCTTCTTAGCTAAAGGAGTATACTTTAGTCATAAAGAGTATACTTTAAATGACTAAATTCCATAAGTTTTAATAAGTTTAGGAAAATCTTAGGCTAGGTTATAATAGATTGCCATAAGTAAAGGTGGAATTTTTATGATGCTCTCAGACGATTCGACTGTCCCAGATAACTTGAATATAATATAGCTTCATCACTCGCTCACCGCCAAGCCCATGAAGTTTACTTCTGCAAGTCCACTATAGCATGCCATGAATTGATGCAATGACAAGATATCATATACATACCGAGTTCCCAACTTACCCTAAAGGATCTGACTGATTACTCGAGAACCAGAGGTTAATAACAAGACGGAGAATGGCTCCGGGACAGCCAAAGGGGGCAGTCTTAAAAGCTAAAGGGTAATATCAATTTTCTCAGACAACTTTACTCAAACCATATGATGTCGAATGTGCAACGTTTAAGCAAATAGATAACGGGTTTCGGGATATCACGTGATAAATAACGTCATCTGAATCCTTGGGAACGCCTGCCCACTTGTCTACGTTAGCTCTTCCGACGACGTCAACAATATCCTTTCACTCTCTTCTTCTGGCCAATTGACCTCCAATTGACTTCACAAGAACCTCATAATACAGCCAAGATGTTCGCCCGATCTACATTCCGCGCTGCTCAGCCCTTGAGGGTACGTTGCTCTACCCCGCGCATCTAATACCCCACCCGATACAGCCCGTGGATTATCAAGCATCACCAAGTGCTCATTTCTAGGCGCATGGCTAACTTTTGGTCCAGTCTGTTCGTCGATATGCCACCGAGGCCGGAGGCGCTGGAGGCTCCAACCCTCTTCTCTTCGCCGCAGGAGCTGCTGCTGTCGGCGGTGCTGGTTACTGGTACTTTAGCAAGAGCGGAACTCCCTCTGCTGCCGCTGCCGCCGAGGATGTGAAGCAGGCTGTCGGTATTGAGCCCAAGAAGGCCTTCCTTGGTGGTGACCAGGGTTGGCTCTCCCTCAAGGTCTCCGAAGTCGAGCTTGTCAACCACAACACCAAGCGCGTGCGCTTCGAGCTCCCCGAGTCTGACCAGGTTTCGGGTATGCAGGTTGCTAGCGCTCTTCTTACAAAGTACAAGGGTCCCAATGATGAGAAGGCCACCCTCCGACCATACACTCCTATCAGTGATGAGAGTACGTATTCGAAATAGTTCCTTGGAAGCTGCGCTAACTAACCATTGTAGGTGAAAAGGGCTACATCGACTTGCTTGTTAAGAAGTACCCCAACGGTCCCATGAGCACACACATCCATGACCTTGTTCCTGGCCACCGACTCGACATCAAGGGACCTCTACCCAAGTACTCTTGGGAGGAGAACAAGCATGACCATATCGCCTTGATTGCTGGCGGTACCGGAATCACTCCCATGTACCAGCTCGCCCGCGCTATCTTCAACAACCCTAAGGACAAGACTAAGGTCACTCTTGTCTTTGGTAACGTCTCTGAGCAGGACATCCTCCTCAAGAAGGAGTTCGAGCACCTCGAGAACACCTTCCCCCAGCGCTTCCGCGCCTTCTACGTCCTCGACAACCCCCCCAAGGAGTGGGCTGGCAACAAGGGCTACATTTCCAAGGACCTCCTCAAGACCGTCCTTCCTGAGCCTAAGAACGAGAACATCAAGCTTTTCGTCTGTGGTCCTCCTGGTCTCATGAACGCCATCTCCGGAAACAAGGTCAGCCCTAAGAACCAGGGCGAGTTGACTGGTGCTCTTAAGGAGCTCGGTTACAAGGAGGATCAGGTGTACAAGTTCTAAGCAGAATATGTGGATGTAATGATAGAGTTAAATGTTGGCGACAAGGTATAAAGAGACTAGTGTAAGATTTTGCTTTTAGAAGCGACATAGACGACGGATATGCCGTCTGAATTGATACAGGGCAATTTACATCTCAAGCGTTTTGACTACTTTGTTGACATTCTTGACCACGATGACACTAAGAGCATATTGAGAGCTTATAGTAATAGAAAGGCTGTGATTATGGTGTCATCATAAGATGGTATAAGCTGCTTTATTTATTGGAGTTTTGGATCATCTATGCTAGCTTGATCAGTTGATAAATCATTCAAATATCCAAACTGATTCGACTCCTTTAATCGGACAGACTGTCGATAGCCTTGTTGATAGAACGCGAAATGATGGCCGACCACTTGAGACCGTTGATATAGTCCTTCGCGTCGATACTTTCGACCCAGCCAGGGAAAACGGCTTGAAATATGTTAGTGCTTGATCACAAATTTTAGATAGCCACTTACCTCCAGCATAACCGGTCCAGATGCCAGGCGCGAACACGACATGCTTGAACCAATCTCGGCCGTCCAAACCACCCTCGTACAGGAAACTCCTTTCGAGGTACTTATACCTCTTATTGACCCTCACAATGGTATAACCGAGGCGGATCTTCTCAATGATGTTCCACCATGGAATTCCATTCTCGAGTTGTTGCTTGGCAATCTCAGCCTCGGCGTCTAGCTCCATAGCCTTAATGTGGAACTCGCCGAGTTGCTCTCGGATATCCTCGAGACTTTTCTTGAAGTCGTCCTGGCTGCCGATTGGCTTGTCTGACAAGACAGCACCACGGGTGTTGAAGAGCTCCTCGTAGCTGAGATTTTCGGCAGCAGGCTCGAACTTGGCCTCGACCTTGTCGAGATAGCCGTCCAGAGAATCGGCGTATTCAGTAGCACTGAAGGGAATGATAACGGTACCAGCGAGTTTTGCGATGGTCAGACCAAGGACTTGCGCCATGGTTCGGTGGTACTTGAAGCCAACGTCGCCATATTCCTTCATCCAGTAAAAGCTGTCGTAGTTGCTGTGGTAGTGATAGACAGCACTGTCATCACTGGACTTGAAACCAAAGTCGATGCAGGGAATACCGGCATGGTCCTGGAAAGCGGTGAAATCACTGCCACTACCCATGGTCGAAATCTTCTTTGACCAAAGATCATTGACAGTCTGACCAGGGATGGTCTGGTTGGGCGAGGGAACAGCGCTTGTCACGTCGCGGATGATCTGGTTGAGAAGGGGAGTTGCAGAAGCACTGAATTCAGGGCCATCGACACCGACGTCGACGTTAACGTAGGCGACGTTAGCTTCTGAGAGCCATGGGAGGTACTCTTCAACCCATTCAGTACTACCGATGAGCGAGTATTCCTCGCCATCCCAGCTTGCAAAGACAATAGTTCGGAGAGGCTTCCAGCCAGCCTCAATAGCCTTTCCGACTCCACGAATGACTTCGTTGATGACCGCTGATCCACTGTTGGGATCACCAGCTCCGCCAGCGATCCAAGCGTCGCGGTGGTTACCGACGACAATGACCTCGTTGGGGATGGAGCCGTTGACAATACCAATGACATCCCAGATAGGGGTGGTGACATATTTCTGCTCGTTGTAAAGGTTGATGACAACATCATCTGGCGTAGGTCCGATGTTGTAGTCAACTCCCTTGTACTTGAGACCGAGGTTCTTGTTCCAGTATTTGTTGAAATCAGTAGACTTGGGACCATGGCCGTTTAGTGCCTTGAGGATGGGAAGGGCGTCACGGTACGAGATGGGGATAGAAGGAATGTGCGCAGTAGCATCGTCCACTGGAGCTCGGGGAACACCAGGCTTGGAGGGGTATCCAGGTGTAGATCTAAAATGTTAGCCAAGTCCAATGTCATAAAGAGAAGCACATACGGATCACCAGGGCGGATGCTCAGAAACTCTGCACTTCCGCGCTGAACAGCACTAGGGTTACGCGCAGGCCCCTTGGGGTACGGCTTGTATCCATTTTCTTCAGTCCGCTCGCCATCGTCACCAGGATCGCTGTAGATAAGAATACCTTCAAAGCCCAGCTCCTGTGCACGCTTGACCTTGAGACCTCTGAAGATTCCGCCGTACCTGGCAATGGCAATCTTGCCCTTCACGTCGATCTTGGCATCAACGAGATCCTGGTAATCTTGGTAAGTTCCGTAATTGACGTAGACAAAGGATGCGGTGACATTGCCACTCGCTGAGTAGCCGTGAAAGATAGGCACACGGTTGTCCAGAGATGTCGTAGGGTCTTCATCGATAATATCCTCCTCGAGAGATGCCTCGAAGGTAGTATCCCAGTCTTTACCGTTCTTGGCCTTCTTCAAGATGGAGACACTGGCATCAACAGGATAGTTGAGGTACGCATCGTATGAGATGATTTCAGACTTGACTCCAAACTCCTCCCAGCGGTTCTTTGTCCATTCAGCCTGAAGGAGGTAAGCTTGCTTGCCATGGTAGAATATTGATATTAGTAGTCACCTGTGAGTAGTTGGCACCAGCCAGATGAGGGCCCGATGTGTAGTAACGGCTCCATTCCTCAGCCTTCTTGGGGTCCGGTGTATCAAAGAGAATGCGCTCCAGTTCCTCATAGCTCAGGCGACTCTTGCCGGGTAGCCAAGAGCCAGGGTGGCCATGATGATGGCGAGGACCGATCAGAAAGTTTTGGAATACAAATAAGCCAAAGCCGCCGACAAGAACAACGGAGCAAATCAGCGTGAAGAAGCGGCGCCAAGTCTGATGAGGGTACCGCCTCTGGGGAGGGCCGACCTGGACGGTTTGAATGAGAGGAGTGCTCTCGTGTGGCATTTTCTCCTCAATGGGGGAGTTACTGGGTATAGTATGAGCGTCGGACCTCGATGATGGATGTTGTGCAACCTCGGGATGATGATGTCCGGGAAGTGGAGGGTAGCGTATGCATTAAACTCACAGCCTGCTCATGGTGGTGGTCCAAGTCCAAGAGGATCAGTACTCACGAATTGAATACTTCATGTATCGGGACCTGGTTGTTGATGGTGTTGATGCGTTGGAGGTTGTATAAATGTATGTAACAAGTCGAGGTCATAATCAAAGACGTGATGCGGTAGATAATGACGTTACAGAGCAGGGAAGGTTATTGGCCAATCATATCGAGGCTGCAGGTGGCGCATTCGTTCCCAGCCGCGGTTGAAGATGCGAGGAATTGAATTAAGGGAGATCAGCGGCGCAAGTGCTAAAACCATGATAAAAATGCTACTGAGCATTTAAAGAATGATATAGCGCAATGCATCCATAGAACATTTAGTATATTCAAGTATAAAAGCTAACAGCGGCCCCATTTCCAAGCCATCCGTCAAGAAGCCGCTATTATCGGCCGAACTGTCGGGACGGCAATAGAGCGGAGACGGGCGGGGGAGATGCATCACGACCGGGAGGGTTGCAGCCTACTGTATGCTTCCGCCCGCTTTCAGAGGCCAATAATACGCATGACAAGACAAGGCAAGACAAGAACTATTGGTTTAGTACAAGTCGAGTTTTGTTTTGTTTTTGGCAATACAAGTCCAATTCTACAACGTATGCACACTAAAATCCAAGACCTGCAGGCCTCGAGTACATCATCGGAAACTATCGAGATCTTCTGCGTCATCGTATCGCACGAATGTCTTACAAAAGAGTCTTTGCTCTTCCGGGTCCGCGGGGGGCATGATGATGGCTCTTGTGACCACTGTGACTGACTCCAATTCACGGCCTGGGAAACTTGAGACACGGGCCATAAGAGTCAAGACATGGGGCCAATTATCGGCTCCCGACCGCCAAATCAATCCCTGTCTCGTTCACGTTGGTCCCTTTTCTGTACACCTTGAAAATCCGCCAAACCACTTTTGGCTACACTGAGACCCAATTCTATTACTTTGTCTGACTCTCTCTTTCTCAGTCTCTCTCTTTCTCTCTCTCTCCCTTTGAGAAACGAAACCGTCTTGCCTCTCTTCTCTTCCTGTCTCCTACATAACTACCTAGTTTCTGGTGCCGAGACTTTGGGAGGCCGGTGAGCTTGATAACGTTTTCTGTTTTGTTATATATCTTCAGACTGGCCATCGCTTTGTATCTCTCGGCTCCGTTGAACATCGTTAGAAAACAAGAAAAAGTTCCTTCTCCAAGAATCTCCCTCCATTGTCCTTTGTCCTGCGCATTCTATCCCTCACAATGGCGACTAAAAGCGCCCCGAAACTACCCAAGCAGCAGCTGGCGATTCTGGGTAAGTTTGCAGAGTCTCATACGTCCTAAATCCTATCCTGCTTGTAAAAGATTTTCAAACGGCCCCTGTCATGATGTGCTTGGGCCGTGCTTGATCTTAGCACCGCACCTACAGATGAGTCCCGAGTATGGAAATGACCGATATATTCCTTATTCCCTTACAAAGGTGTGCTTCCATATGGATGTTTTTGTTAGAGCAACTTCTCATCGAGCACAGAGGCACTATAACATGGGCAAATACACGTCCATAGAAGCATCGTGGTCCAGTCCTCAGGTACCCCCAAACACCGCCCGATCTCCCTGCTAACATTCCCTTAGCCATTGCCAGAATCGCTGAGCCTATGGCTTACACCTCAGTCTTCCCATACCTCCCCAGTATGGTCGCCAGTTTTGGTGTCCCCACTAACAAGGTTGGAAGCTGGGTCGGACTTACATCCGGTGTCTTCTCCGTCTCTCAGAGTATCACCGCAGTAGCCTGGGGAAAAGCAGCTGATACCTATGGCCGAAAACCCATGATCATTTTGGGTCTTCTAAGCACTATGATTTGCTTCATTATATGGGGCATGTCGACCAGCCTACCCATGGCCATTATAGTCCGCGCTATCCAAGGAGGTGGAAATGGCAACGGTACGTGGATTTACTTGTTTCATCATGTGAGACCTCACTAACATCCTTCAGTTGGCATCATCAGAACAGTGGTTGCAGAGATGGTCCCAGAAAGAGAACTCCAGCCCAGAGCATTCTCCATCATGCCCATCGTCTGGAGTCTTGGTTCTATCATTGGCCCCAGTTTCGGAGGCTTCTTTGCTGAGCCTGCAGAGCAGTACCCTGGAATCTTTGGCCATATTGAGTTCTTCAAGCGCTTCCCATTTGCGCTGCCAAACCTGATCTTGACTATCTTCTTCCTCGTCTCTGTCACTGTTGCCACTCTGTTTCTCCATGTAAGTCTGCCCCCCTTATCTACCTGTACATCATCGCTAACGTGATCCAGGAAACACTTCCTAGTAAGAAAGGCCATCGTGACTGGGGTATCTTGGTTGGTGAGCGAATCACTAGATCTTTCAAGACCATTCGTCCAACACCATCTACCCGCCGACCTTCTTTTGTAGACGGCGAAGCTACCTCACCTCTTCTTCCAAACAAGACAGCACCAAAAAAGGTCCAAGAGTCGTCTGGAGGCAACAAGAAAGAACGTGTTCTCACCCGCCAGACTGCCATGAACCTTGCCGCATACACCTTCTTGGCTTTCCACTCGGTTGCTTACGACCAGATCCTGAGTGTTTTCCTACGACATCCTGTTGAGAAGCACACTTCGGAAAACACAGCTTTCCCCTTCTACTTTGCAGGAGGCTTCGGTATGACCCACAAACAGGTCGGCACTATCTACACCACTTATGGTGTCGTCTGTGGTGCTATTCAGTTCTTTCTGTATCCCACCATCGTTGCTCGCTTTGGAGTTTTGCGCTGCTTCCGCTTCTGCTGTAGGTACCTAAACTCTACGTCATTATAACAAGTTCTAATAACTCTCAGGTATCCTGATGCCCTTGGCGTACTTCCTCACGCCTTACTGTGTTCTGTTCCCTACTCACCCCACTCGAATGGCCGCTCTTCTGTTCGTCATGTTCATCAAGGCTGCTGGCATCATTGTCGCATTCCCGTCGACCACCATTCTGTTGACCAACTCATGTCCCTCTCTTCGCGTACTTGGCACACTCAATGGGTATGCAACCACTTTCAGCGGCTTGGGTCGTGCCATCGGCCCGGCGTCCACTGGTGCTCTCTTCTCCTGGGGCGCTGACCACGGCTACGTCGTAACCGCATGGTTCTTCCTCATGTTCATCGCCATGCTTGGAGCTATCCCTGCATACCTTGTTGAAGATGGAGATGGTCCTTCAGCTTCTGCCGCGACGTCAGCAGAGAACAGTGATTCCGAGAATGAGGACTTGAGCTCCTCCAGCACGCTCTTGCTGCCTGAGGATTCTGGCATTGCTTCTGACTCTGAAGACGACGAGAGACCCCTCAGCAAGACGAGGTCTGGGGAACAAAGCTACGGTACTATGCATGGGAGCGGAAAGTAAAACTTGTCGCTCCTTGAGGTTACCTAATGTCTCGACGATTCTCTCAACGAATCAAAGACATGTCAGCATTAACCAAAAGTTATACTAAGTAATGAAAAGTATGTCCCAAACCGCAGGATATGCAATAGGACGAGATTGACTTAATCACTGCAACTCCTGTCACATGATATTTACAACACTACGGAGTAGCTGAGAATCGTGTTTGACCCATGAATTTGAGCATCTATGCATCAATGGCGTTAGTATAATGAGTATGATATACGTCTTGCATCTAATGGCTAAGTTTTGATTAATAAAAGCATTGTTTTTTTGATAATAATCTGGTAATTCTATCTGATCATACAGGTTGTGTGAATTTGATCGGGGTGCCATCTTAATAATATTCTCAATCTTTGCCACCGTGGTATCGTAGTCTACAAACATGAAAAATGCAGCATAGTTATGATAATTGTTGACTTTTCCCACGCCTACATTAAAAAGAAAGCCTCGCAGCGCCAATGTCACCGCTGGGCGTTAGATAATAGTGATCCCTATCCCTACACGTGATGAATATGTTTCCGTTGCCAACGCCCCTGCAATGCCCAAAGGTAAAGTCTGCCGCGCTGTAAAAAGGGGGAATCATATAAATACAAAGACGAACAGCCTGCCAAACAATAAAAGAAAAAGTCTCCCCTATTGCCAGGTATTGTGGAGAGTGAGATGATATAGTTGCCGTGGCGTTTTGCCATGGCCTTCCAGGTCTTGGCTATTCACAGCCAATACTCCTGGAGGGTAACGAACAATGCGCGGGCGACCTTCGAGGGTCACTGCCACGCTTAGTAAACGTATGGTGAGATTCCTCTCCGGACATCGGGGGCTCTATACCCCTCTCGCCCATACCGCTCCCAGTCTTCGCTGGGATGCGGTCGCGGATGGAGCTCAGTGGGATAATGAACATCCCTTTCCCCATCTTCCCATCTCTCACTTCGCCAAGGTACCCTCTGGTGCTCATCTGCGCTTCGGCTGCGCACCTGGTGTTGGTCATGGGTGCAGGACGGGTGTTCGCGAAAATGTTCCAAATCAGCATCCATCTCGCTGAGGCGCAAGTAGCTATGCCCGACCCAGCGGTCAATGGTGTCTGCAATCTGGCGGAATCCCTCAGTGTGGCCGCCTTCATAACGAGCTTTTAGACCGCAGACAACAAAGAGATAGCTGTGGATCATCTCGTGGAGGAATGTCGAAATCAGCAAGCGGCGGTTATATTTTGTATCCTGTAGAATAGGGGAAGAAAGCACAATCAGGGTTTCGTAGCCTCCATCGTGTGAACGTCGTACTGCCGTCGTGCCGACAATGTGTGCCTGATACTGCGCGCTTGCTGGATGGCTCCAATCCCATGCCACACGACCAGCAAGACGATTAGCGAAGAAGAGTTCGTTTGCAGCAGAAAAGATACTGCGAAGGGCGTCGTTGTCCAGGGGGAAATCGGCGGCTCGAGACTTTGGGTTGATGAGAGTTCTTAGGATGCGGCCGTGTCGTGAATCCGCACTACGATGTCTTCGACGGCTGGAGCCAGCATTGGCGACATGATCGCGAACCAATCGTGCGGCAGCAAGGTCACTCAATAGTCCTGGGTCGTTATCGTCGGCAGCTGGTGAAAGGCTGGCTAATGATGGTTGGGTAGTATCAGAAGAGATAGAGAGGCCGGATGCTGTACGTTCCATGGCGCAGGCATCGGCGACGGGTGTCGGTGCCGGTGGTGGTCCGGAGGGGCCGGAGGGGCCGAATGACGGACCCGGCCGAGACTCGGGATTTGAACCGAAGACCCCATCGATAGAGGGGAAGCTGGGACGTTCTGGAGTAGGTGAACGTTCGCGAATGACGAGAAAAGGGAGGCTCTTGATAGGTGCTGAGTCGGGGCGATGAATCAATGGCGAGTCGAAGTCGTCGTGGTAGAAGGAATCCTCATCTGTAGGTGAATTATGAAAGTGATTGTAAGGATAAGCTTTGTTGGTGTGATGGACACCAGAATGGAATGGCTGTTTCGGTTGTGGATAATGTGGCAAAGGATGGTCGAATGAAGCATAACCACTTGGTCCAGCCAAAGCTATGGGTGCATTGTCGTAGTCGTAAGGGAGCTCGTCGAATCTTGTCCTCTTGGAATCCAAAGTGAAGCTATCGCCGCCTTCGGAGATGCTCACCCTCCGTTTGCCGCCCACATAGTACGGACCCCGGCCGGTAGTGGCAGCGGTAGCGGTAACACCAAGCGGGCGACCCCCGTCAAGCACCCAAAAGGCCATGGGACATCTCGAGCCAGGGGGTTTAATTTTTGTTGAGAATTGATAAGCGTAAAAGGAGAAGAGATTCTAGTCCATGTGACTCCCTAACCTGTGGTCTGTCCAAGGGCGTATCTTCCTCTCCCCGAAGCTGCTGTTGAAGTTGAAGGAAGGGAGAATGGCAAGAGTTTCAATTGACGGATCGATGTCGGTGAGTCCGATGGGCAGGTGGCGGATTTGACGACGCGTGAGCAGTTGCAGGACGGAGAACGGTGGGAACTGGATCCGAAGAATGGAGAATGAGAAGAAGGTAACAGTAAACAAAATGACAGAAACAGTAAAAGATGAAAAAAAGTCTATAAAGAAGAATGCATTTCAGACAAGGGGGAAATTCAATGTTTCTCAGGTCTCAGTCAGATCTTGACCGTAAGTTGTTTACAGTAAGTGGCTTTTCGCTTCTTTTCCCAGCTGAGAGCAGTCAAATAATATGGAGGGTTCCTTCTTTCCATCTCTTTGCTTTTTTCCAGGGCGATCGGATTAAAACGCTGCAGCGCCAACTGAGCAAAGGCCTGCAGAATGTACAAGGGGGGGCCCGATCCCTGTAGACTGGCTGTTAGTGGCTTCTGCGCTGGGGAATCCTTGTCTCTAGTGGTTGTGAGGCGCTGTGTTTTCTTGTCAGTGGATGGATGTGACACGACACAACAGTAGTGAGATGGGACAGTTCTGGGAGGAGGATCATCGCATCGCCTCACTTGAGTTACTGGATTTAATTTGATTTTTGTCTGACATTCACTCACGTTGAATTGCAAAAGTTGGTGCCCTAAAAGTTAAATCAAAGAAACCCTGCACTGTCAATTGATTGCTTTCGTCACAGCTCTCAACATGGCATGGCGTCTATCAACTCCTTGGCCTGCCCTGTTCAGCCCAGCCTAGCCCGCCCGTGTACGTAGCGGTGTACAGCACTGTAACTCTGATAATAGACTACAACTCTGGTTCCCGCGTATTCAACCGTGGGTGTCACGATAGTCTCGTCAACCCCCGTTCAGTCGGACAACATGCGCCCGTTTTCGCTATATAAAGGAACTTGGAGTAACAAACCCTGCCCACAACTAAGACATGGCATAGCATAGCATACACAGCCCCGAAATGACCCAACAAAAAGGCCAAGAGACATGAGATGTCTTTTTGTGTTCTTGGGTTATTTCTTTATTATCCTCAATTCCAGTGTACTGTTGATCGGCCACTGTTCCATAACTTCAGATCCCTTGCTCTTGGCGTTATATCCCATGGGGCATGGAACAATCGTCTTTGTCAAGGCGGACTAATAAAAGACGTATGTAGAGTAAGTAAAGTAAAGCTGACAGCGCACCATGAATCATATCCACTACCAAGTCTCCAAGCCCACTTCCCGTCAAGGGTCATGGCACCGCGTCCCTTTCCGAGGCCGGGATACCCTTTTAGACTTGGACGTATCGTGTCGTATCATGTGAGACGCCAAAGACGTTTAAGATACTCCTTTGAGATACAGATATCATTTTAGATTCCCATGCTCAGGGCTTACTGTCTGCCCCTATTGGAGATATCCACAGAGCCCCAATCTGGAGCTACCTACGTGGTGTTTCTCAATGTCGTGAGCCCAATGCAGCAACAAATGGTGATTGAGGCCCTCTAACTAACCCCCAATCCACTGTCCGTAAGCGTATCTTCGTCCCTCTGCCGAAGCCGTCATTGGCCAGGGGTCGTAGATCCTTGCGTGTGATTGGTAGCCCTGATTTTTAACCAGCACCTGAAGTTGGACTCAGTGATCAAAGCTTCTTGGATATCCATTTCTTGCTCTGGAAGTCCACAGAACCGGTAATTGAGACACCAGGGTTTCTTGAGCACAGACTTTAGAATTGCGCCGCTGTCGTCAGTTCAAGATCCGTGAGCGAGACTGACAGCTCGACTTGAAGCTCTTTGAGATTTGATAGTCAGGGACATCGTGGTCTGTAGCACCGCAGTTACATGCTGTGACTCTTGTCTCTCTATCTTAACACCCTCTAATCTCGCTCATGAAGACTTGAATCGTGCTCTCACCAACACACACAAAGCTCACCCAGCACGGTCTTCACACTCCACTCCCTCCGGTGACACCGCCCGTAATCGATCTCATGAATCGTTTGCTCAAGCTTCACTCCCACGGAGATCTATTAAACTCCAGACGATCTTCTACAGTCTCGTCGCAAACTTCGCCTAATCGTTGCCCTGTGCAGCAGTAATGTCTTGCATTGACCAACTCATCTTGCACTCGGATGCAAGTATCTTTCTTATGCCGATGCCAATGCTACTGTCCATTACCAGCTTCATGCTTGTTCGGTATCAGAGCGTATCATCTAGTGCCCGCTCCTCTCATCCTGTATCCGCTGACTGACTTTGCCACGCGCCTCATCTTGAGATCTTCATTACTTATCGACGTTTCAATCCAAAGACCCTTTACTCCACCGCCGATCACCTTGCCGCGTGATGGTCAACATGGTACCCAAAAGTCAGAATTGTGGTATGGGATGAGCTATTTTCCTCGTTGAATGTGGCTATCGTATATCACCACTGTATTCGGTCCGCTATAGAATATACATCTCACTCTAAAGAGGAGTCATATAGTATCATTGTCCAATCACTCAAGAAAATTCCAAAGTCTAAAGGTCAGGAAGACAATATGAAAATTGTAATTAAATGTCCATTAAATGTTATGAATATCTTATAGTCTAGACTTTGGTTTCAAAACTCCCTACGCCTCTTATGTGTCCTGGGAAACCTTCCTTTTCATCATACACTCAAAATGCCAGATCTTTGCTAATTATATATCCGACACCTCGTTCTCATTACCGTGTTTCAGATCCAATCGCTTTTTTACATTACAACCCAAGACCTTGGACGAATCGAGCCTCGTCAGCCTGCTTCTCCAGCGCTTCCCGCATCCTCTGCGAATATACTTGGCGCTGGCGCTCCTCTTCTACCGCTCCCTCACTCTCGTTACCCGTTCCGCCCTGTAATTCTTCATATGTGAACAGGGTATCTCCTGTGAAGCTAATCATGCCCAGCTTGTCTCCTGTCCAGAAGATCACATTGTCTTCATTCGGCCGGTCGCGATCTTGTGTCTTGGTGGATAAGATCTTACGTGCGAGATCGTCGGACCCCGGCATCGAGGCGAAGATTGATGCTTGGGTGGGCTCGTCACTATGGCCAATCTTAATTCTTCGGCACTCTGTATATCCGTCCCTCTCAAACCACTTGATCTGTCCAGCCCCATCTGAGAATGCTATCTTGGTTCCATGGTTGATCACCGATAGGATGATAGATGAGGCGGCAGTGTAACGGTTCTTCATGGTTGAGTTCTGTTGCATGGTCCCATCGCTTGATAGGTCTACAGAATCCAGGCCATATACCTCCAGTGAGCCCTTTGTTTTGTATTCTCCGCCTGCAATGAGAGTACGGCCGCTGCCGGATGTTTTGCATTCGTGGACCCTTTCAGCTGAGAATTCTCCACGACGACGTACTTCATAATCCAGCGTGGAAAACGGATGAGGCAAAGCTGCTAAGCTGGACAGCCGTGACCCAGAGTAAATAGAGTCCACGATCTTTGGAAACAGCCGCCTGTCGTAATGGAGAATATTGGAAAATCTTCCCGCCACGTAGATATCATCCGACACCATGTTGTCGCCAGCTGGACGCGGTAAGTGAAGGATGCTTGTGGGCGTTGGCTGAGACAATGGGGCGTACGGTGACAATGGGTTTGGGTCAAAGATAGCCTTGAAGGGATTATCCCCATCCATTCCACGGTCATCTAGTCGCTCCACGGCATCTCCATGAGCGTGAGACGGTGCGCGAAAGTCTTGAAGATGGATGCCCAACGAAGTGCCGACAGTCATAGGGATACCATCCTGGATCTGTGATAAAGTTGTGATGGACCATTCGAAAGAGTGCCTGTTGACAACTTCTAGACGGTTAAGATCTACTTCTATGAGATCTACATTGTAGCTATTAGTGGGGAACAAGTCAATCGTATTTTCGGCACTTACGACTTTGCACAGCAAAGACAGCTCTGTGGCTACTATTATTCACGCTGACACATTCAGTGACGCCCGTGTCGATCTTCTTGGACCGCCTCGTGTTCTGGTCTCCTCGACCATCAAAGAAGAGAATGTCTGGTTGACTGGTTGCGATGATGCCTCCTCTCTTACCCCTGGTGCCGTTAACATCCCACAGGCACACAGATCCGTTGTCTAATGGTGAGACTGCCAATTGACTGCCGAGGCCATCGTCACCATTATTAGGGCTATATAGTGCCATGCCTCTAACCTCGATGAAATGGTCCGAGCCGCCTTGTTTCAGACGCGGCACTTCGAGCCAGTTGATAGCTGTCGGGCCTTGACGTTGGATGTATTCGTCGTACCATGAGACTTGCTCGTCTGGAAATGCTGGATCCCAATTGGCCATATCTTGGAGAAATTGAAAATGGTCCTTGTCTATCCGAGGCGAATCATCATGTTCCAGTAGTGAGCCATGGTCATCCTCATCTACCTGGCCAGATTTGGCCAGCGAGGATTCGGGTAAAGAGGCAAAGACCTTTCTGCGGTTCTGGAGAAAGGAAAACCATGATGAACGTTCGAAACAATGTCGTTTCCAAAGTTCTTCATCAAGACAAACGTCTCTGAGTTTTCGTGAAACTAGTTGAAGTCTGGGTAACTGCTGAGGTTCAAGGTCTGGGGATATAGGTATAGCTGGTTAGCGAATTGTATTGGTGACCACAGGTGCTATCACGATACAGATGTTATGGCGATAGCGGGGTACTGAGGGATATGATATGAGTAAGCCGGGTGTAACTCACAGCATAAGATCTGGAGGAGGATCTCATGAGGGAGCTCGTCCCAGCGGCGCTCATGGTGTGCGCTCAAAGCCATTGGGCCCAGATTTGAGAAGAGACAGTGAAAGGAGGGGAATGTTGGTGTAGAGTGAAGCCGAGTTACTGCAATTGCATTTGCTTGATGGGCGATCGATCGCTACGCTAATTGTCCAAAGGCGAAGCCAAAATGTGGACTGCGGAGTGACCAGACGGGAAGCGAGCCTTGGCAAAGCTTGTACTGCTGTTTACTGTACTTTATAGGTACAATTGTACTGTATAATTACAACTATAAAAGGCCAGTGTAACGGTACCGTAGTATTCACAGTAGCGGTGCAAGTTGTTAGGGTTGGCGGATCAAGGGAAGGACTGGATTAGGTAGGTAGGCAACTTTAACTGGGGTTGTCGCGATAAGCGATCGGACGAGCCGGCAGTTGAGAATATAAATAAGAACAATAAAAAAAGAGGCGTCTATCTTAATGCCAATGCCAATGTCTTGGTCAAATTGCGAGGGAAAATGTTTAGAATGGGTTGTGGGCCATGATCTGATTTTCAGTTGTCACTTAGGCACCGAGAGTTTCTAATTGGAGGATTTCTAGGTTATCATTATATCGATCGAGATGAGGACAACCTCGCATCCATACCCAAGGCACCTATTGGTCAGGTGCCTGAGGCCTGACTATACAAGACTAGACATTGGGTAATCGATTTATGTTTAATTGTAGCCCTACGATAATGCCTGGGCTGCTTAGTTACCGAATAACTACATGATCTTGTTGCAAGTTTCATAGTACATATCACCTCCGAGCTTGAATACCCAAGTACAACATCAGATAACGAGTCCAAGAGACTACATCCAATAACAATAGCTCACGAGTGATATAATTCGTATTTCACCTTGAACTCAAAGCATCTAGTTGACATGGTTTAGGCAGTGTTATAGCATAATGATGTATTTTCACTCTGCCAACTGCTGACGGTGCCACCAGCAGCTTGCAACTGCCAGATTTCATCTATCCACCATAAATCTGCCCAACAATTTGTTCACTGCTATAACAATGATAACCTGATGCCTCAGTCACCTCAGTCAGCTAGAAACATCTCTTCATCATATTCCACCACATTCTAATCCTCCCTCCACCTCCACTTCCACCTTCAGCTTCAGCTTCTCGGCGCATCGCGATAAATATCGTTTCACGCACGCGCACAAGACTGCTTGAAAGGGGCCATTTGCTACAAGAACCTCTCTCCTCGACTTTGTTTACTTGGAATTTTCCCGGAATATCGCGGTGCACTTTGAGTCACTCGCGCGCGAATCTCATTCAGGCTATTCTCTTCTCTTACACTTCAACCTTGCTCTCATCACATCTCCAATCATTTCAAGCTTCATCTACTCATATGCTCCAACGATGAAACCCATATCTGAGACTGTGAGTTATTTCCTATCGCATCTTTTAATAAAGCTCTTCTGATTCGTCAAGACTCAACAGTCGTTGCCATACACTGAAAGCGATAATTCGGGCCGAGATGCCCGTCCTGGACGTAACACCACCGCTTCGTCCCTTTCTTGTCACTCTGATCCTTTTGTCAAGTCAGGCATCGATATTGATGATGGAGTTCAGCTGCGCGACTTCTCTTCTCCTGGTCCTATCAAGACTCGCAGTAGAACCCCAGATCCAAACAGATTTGTTGCAGAGCGCCCATCGCGCCTGATGAGCAATGGGGGAACCGAACTCTCTGTGCCTAGAACAAACAATCTTTCAAGTGAAGACCAGACATTTTCGGAGTGGGAAACTGTCGCTGCAGATGATACATTTGAACGCTTCCCTGAAGCCCCAGCTCGATCGTTGAGACGTCAACGAAATTTCAACTTCGGGAACAACGTGCGGGAGACTATTCCTACTAATCAGAACCTATGGGCAGCAGAGACACATAATTTTGAGCTTGTTTCACAGCCCAGTCCGTCTCTCCATCAGTGCGCCCAGACAACGCCAAAAGCATCTCCGTGTTTGCGCTCATTTCACTCTTCGTCCAGTCTCTACAGTGATTGGGGCAAACACAAGGTGCTAAACCGCGGGAAAGATGCAAATGCCCAAGGAAATACTCGCAGCCATCCCTGCCCACCCGAGATCTTCATTCTCCCCAATGATCGTGCACAGGAAACACCGAAAAGATATTCCCATGCGTCGTCTGACAGTAACGAAGACCCTTTCAAGTATGACGGAGATGCGTACTCGGGCTTTCTCCGCCCATCCGCCGAGAAAGATGTCAGTGAAGCGCTGCACAGAGCCGGCGCAGCCGTTTCCTCAAAAGAGAGCATCCCGCGGTCCGTCAATGGTAACATTCCCTTTGCATCACAAAGAGGTGCCCCTGTTGCCTCTTTCTACAATGCTGCGGCTATTCGTTCGGCCTAGAACGTCGATGAAGAGATCAAAGTTCCGGTTCGTCGGGAGGAAAACAAAGCGAGTCGCCGCGCTGCAGTCCCTGATAGACGGTTAGCTAGCCAGATTGCTTCTCTTGTCAAGAACCGCCCCCCCACTGTCACAGACGGGGATTGGCAGACTGTCACTACCGAGCATCCCTTCAACTCGATGCAGCAAGGATTCCATGACAGCATCGCAAAAGGTACTGGAAGCAGCGTCGCTGATGTTTCCGATGGGACGGGGCGCGACCCGCATCCTCACTCTTACAACTCGACAGATAAGATCATTCGACACCCTCATGGTAATAACAACTGTTCATCCCACCGGATCCGCCACGACAGAGGAACACATCTCCCAATCTCCATTCCGCGATACGGAGGGGGCCCGGGAAACTATGCCTACAATACAACACGAGATCTCTTCCAGCCCATGTCAAAACCGCCTGAATCTACTGCTCGTTTCTCTAACTTGTTTCGCAAAGAGCCTACTGAACCGACATATGACCGTGAGGGTATTCTTCTGTCAGATCTGCCTCCCAAGAGAGGCAGCTATCAGAGCCTCGACTCAGACGCAGTCCCCCACGAAAGTTGTGGTATCGCAGAGGAAACCTCACCTGACGGGCGAAAGTATTTTAGCTGGAGCCGTATTCGTGAGAATCTTGGACGGGACCCTCCCAAGACCCCTCTAACTATTTTTGATCAACCACTGTACAGCCATGGATTCCAGGAGTCTGCAAATCCGAACAAACCGGCACATGTTCCCCATGATGAATTTTTGACCAAGCTTCCTCGACTTCCCTTCCCCCTAGTCAGCCTTCCGGAGGCACAAATGTTGCAACGATTCAAGAGACAGAGAGGCGAAGAGGATCACACCCAGAATGCAAGTGACTTCGTTGCCAGAGGAAGGTCGTACACTCTTAGTACTGCAAACTCACCTTGCCTGCCAAAAACTCCACCACCCCCTCAGAGAAGCTTCTGGGCAACATCTCCTGGAAGTGAAGTCACCCGACCCGCTCCAGCTCACTACCGTCAGCGACTTCGTCAGGTATTTCGTCGTCATGATTGTAAGTTTTCCATACCTTCGATATGAACCTCAGCTGACATGCTTTTAGCAAGCGAAAGAATCTCCCACATTCTTGTATCATCATCTGCCATCCTTGATACTCCGCCCCCAACAGACCCCAAATCGAGCACCCAACGCGTTTGGTATCGAGCACCCCAGACCGAAGTCTCGACACCTCGCACCATATGGCCAGAGGCCCATGATTTCTTCTCTGGCGCGGAGAACGCGCATGCTGGTCGGTACCTATCTGGATGGGAAACGCCCATCGAAAGACCTTTTACTCGGGCTGAAACTCGACTCATTGAAGAGGCTCGCGAGGACATGCTTCGACATCGTCAACACGCCGATATGGTGGCCGAACGCGGAAAGAGAGTCTTCATGTGGATCATGATCCTGACTCTTTTTTTCCCTTTCATTGGGCCAATCGCACTCTATGGTAAACTCAACTCGACAATATCATGGTACACTCACGGAGAAATGCAGTGTCTAACCAGAGACCAGCATGGAACTCTCAAGCAGCAGCTTATCGTCGAGGCAGTGATTTACCCGGCACTAATCATTTCACTTTCTGTCTACTATTCAGTCCACAAATAGATGGATGGAAATCCCCAGGTGGTATTTTAAGAGTGATTTCAAGATTCTCTTTTTGGGCAAAGCGTGCTACAATGGTCTGTGGATTTTGAGAGACCAGGGGTCATACAAACCTGACGGTATGAGAGATGACTGGGCACGATGACAGGAGTCCCTTGAAGATATGCCTGGTTTTGTGATCCTTTATGATTTTCGACGGTGGTCTACACCTTGCCATATCCATCAAAAGTCAACTGCATGGGAGATTGGGGGAATACGCCACAGCGTCAGCTAAGTGATAAGAGTAGATAGACTCGCTATTAGCAAGAGAATAGCATCAATGTGAACTCACTCTTGACAATTTGTTTTGGTGATGTTTAAGGGCTACTTCGGGTTACGATCCTTGGGAGACATTACCCCTATCGTCAAAGTGCTGGCCTGATTTAGGCTCGGGGTAGTAGGCGTTTTCCTAAAGTAGCGAATATTTTGTGGATGTCTTCGTCCGAGTTCTGATTCCTTGTCACTTTTGAGTATGGAAAGGAGTTTCCTGAGATCATCTCATGTTCTCGCCATCACTACTACATAAAATGTCAAGCAGCGTTTGAAGAGCTGGCTTACGTCCATCATGTAGGTCCATTAAATTCTCGACCTTATGCCGTTGATCCATTCCTTCCTCTGAGACGTCCACTTGGTTAGACCTAGAGCCAATAGACTTACCAGCGCCAGATCCTCATGCCGTCTCCTAGTCTCGTATGTCCATCGATTCTCTAGCATCTCTCACTCCTCCTCTCTCATCATCAAAAACTACTTCTTGCCAGAGCCTCCACTTCCGGAATCGCTGGAAGAGTGAGTGTAGCCACTGGGAGAAGTGTAAGTCGAGCTACCCTGTCCGTCATTGTGGTAGGTGCTCCCATTGGGGTTGGAGTAGTAGTAGGAGCCATCCCTTTGCACGTTAATTTTGATACAATTATATGGAAGATTCCAACTTACGTGTTGGAGTAGTGGTAAGAGTTGGAGTTGCTCGCGCTGTCACCGTAGTCTCGAGCGCAGTAGTGGTTGCCCTAGGATATGTTAATGATGGTATGATTGTAATGACGATGGGCCAAACCTGGTCGTTGGTGCCAGAGCTCTTTACGGTGTAATCCTCAGGCATTGTGGTTGTTTTCTGAAATTTGAATATCGGTAGTAAGCAGCGAAGTGTTAGTGTTGTGGTAAAGATTGATCAAGGGAGGTGGGGGAAAGGACGCGTTTTATAGTGAGCGGGCGTAACCATCCCAGGAGTAAGTACATGTTATCTCTACGATTGTCATCGCCCTATTGTACACGTTTTGCTCTGCATGGGTGTTTGCTCTCCCAAACAAACTAACAAGAGGCGGGTGGGTATTACCGCATATTTCATCCAAAATCAATATGCTGGCTGGGGAAAAGGCGGAGTATGATTGCGCAGAAGAATTGTTGGTTAGGTTAGATTTTCCAAAAACGGCATGTGATATGATGACTGACAGTCACTAATAGAAACATCGTTGAAAGCGTTTAGGCACTGGGATTGTTTTCAACTTGTGGTAGCTGTGGACCGTTGTTTGTATATAAATCTAGGCAAAGTCTTTAGGAAGTCTTGTAGCGGTTTAGGGTAAATTGTTAATTAACAATTATTTGCTAGCATATTCGTTGACCTCAAGTATTAACTATTTGTCTTTGTTTTTATTTCAGGTAACCAGACGACAACAGCAAACGAATCTAGGTATGTTTCTCTCAAAACTACAAACTCATACTGTGATGCGGGTGGCTATAATCTAGGATCGGCTGACCCCAATCGCAAAAAGTCTTGTTAGTGAAAGAAAGTCGAAGGACCCGGTAGAGCATTCGTTTGGCACATGGCGATTTCATAACAAACGCCTAACCTTTAGCTATGGTCTTCAACAAGGCCTGCTCTGGGCCCCAAATATACCCAATACCAATAGTTTTGGGGCATCCACTGCACCAGGCATTGTACTTGGAGCCGCCGCGATAGTGGATATACTCGGTCGGATCCGCTCACCCGAGGTTGTTGATCTTGCTCTGGACTGGATGAAAGGATAGTAGAGAGAAGTAAGCATGGCAGGTGAAATAAGAAGAATTTATGAGAGCGAAACGAAGTGTAATAGATGCCTATTAGAGGACCTCAATCTGTAAGGTACTGAGAGGTGTAAGTCGTGTCAGATGTTACTGCCGGTTCCTTGGTACTGGGAATGGCTGTAAGAACTCTGGTTCCGGTTTCGCTTCGTCCCCCAAAGAACTAGGCACGAGAAGAAGCATTAATGCAAGAGGTATGGGTATTTAGTCTTATAATAGTTTTGGCGAGACCGTTATGTTGGTAGATACTAATGAGTAGTATGTCCAAAGTTGGCAGTTGCTACAAATGAGATGCTCATGCCTATTTACAGGACATTTCTAGCGTGTGGCTGTATGCGCCTGCCTCATCCCAAACAGCACATGACCCACGTGATCACCTTGTAATTAGTCCTGAGGCCTCTAATTCCAAATATGTCTGTTTTATCCTTGATCATTCTTTTTGGCGTCAGAGGGCCATCTATTATCATTGCATACTTTCCTTTTCGTAGCTTTGTAGCGACGGGGTTTTCTCTTAGACATTGGTCTGGCCCACTCCTGTCGTCTAGCACTGGTCCTAGAGTCGGACTGTTTCTACTCGGCAATCAATAGGCGGAGAATTTCTTCCAGTCGGCTTCACTGAGATCTTTCCTTCATTTGTTGTCCCTACAAAAACATCTTTCACCGCTGCCGGGTCTGGTTATTGACATCTTCATTATCGGACAGACCCGGCCAAGGCTCCCCAGAGTCTCTACCAAGGCCCGAGGTGGGGTTTCAATTCGCAACGCGGGGCTAGCTCTACCACTCACGACTTCAGCTCTAGCTCCAGCTTCAGCTCTTGCTCGAAAGTTAATCGTCTCATTACACTGAGGGCACGCCGTTGTACAACATGTCGTCGGTCAAAGCCACAAAGAAGAGCGCTTTCTCGTGTGAGCCATGTCGAAGACGCAAGGTTTGTCTTGGTTACCCTATTCTCCACGAGCTTGCTTGTACTGATACTCTCTTAGGTCAAATGCGGCGGCGAGCAACCCATCTGCAATCGTTGTGCTGCCAGAAGTGATGACTGTGTTTATAAACTGTACGACTGACCCCTCAGTCTCACAATTATGTGCTCTTCTATGTTCTGCAAGCAAGTTGCTTACATGCTATAGAAACCCAACTCTGTCTTACACCCAACGCCTGGAGGAACGCATCAAAGAACTTGAGGATCAACTTGCTGCCATCAAATCTCCCCCCTCGGTTGCGGCTTCGAACCATTCAAGCCCGGGTGTCTGGAATAGCCATGATTCGAATCGTCATTTTGATGACCATGCCATGACGAGGAGCTTCATGGGTCTCAAGATCGACGACAAGGGTGGCATCACCTACCACGGCCCCACGAGTCTATTCAATCTCCCTAGTGACCCTCATAAGCACAAGCCTGACTCAATATCATCTATTGACTCAGACGCTCATAGAAGAGAAAGACTAGTCAACAATGCTTGGCACCAGCGTGCAATGGAAAATCTGTCTGATATTCCAGTAAGTAAATCGGTGATATTCTATCTTTGCATCTCAGCTCACATTGTTCAGGAACCATTTCAGTACCTTCTTAACGTGCATTGGTGTTGGATTCAACCTCTATTCAATTTTATTTATAGACCAGCATTCACGCGTATGCCCCCCATACCTACTCTCACATATACATCTAACTATGATAGGTGATATGCAATCCATGGGACCTTACTACTCACACACACTTCTCAACGCCATGTTGTCACATTCTATCCGTTGGGGGAAAAGCGACCCTTCAACGAAACAACTGCTGGATCAGTCTTATGATGGTGGCGCTGTCTTTGCAAAACACGCGAGAAGCATGCTTTTTGACGAATTGAGTAGAGGTGTCTGCACCATCCCAACAGTCCAGACGCTGCTCCTTCTCAGCGCAGGAGAGTGCGGCCATGGTAACACCGCCCAGGCCTGGATCTATAGCGGTATAGCTTTCCGTCTTATCGATCATCTGGGTATATGTGTCGATGGACAGAGGTATCCAGGATCTGTTCATCTGACTGACGAAGAGGTTGAGATTCGACATCGACTCTACTGGAGTTGTTATTTCTGGGACAAGATTGTCAGTTTATATCTCGGCCGCTCACCCTCCCTACAACATACGCTTGTATCTCCGCCCCATATTATCAGTAAGTTGGTTGTTCTTCACTCAAGAGCTTTACTTACGATGATCAGTGGACGACTCCGCGGAAAACGAGCTGTGGGTTCCTTTCGAGTCTCCTCAGGGTTCGGATTGGAAGTATCCGCCCGCCACTGCTCATTCTACATCATGTTTCATGAGTGCTTGTCAGCTATCTGTCATTTTTAATGAGATCCTCATCCATATGTATGATCCATTGCTGGAGAATACAGAGGCAGAGATGCAAGAGTGTCTACAGACTCAGGATCCTGCGATGAAGCTATGGTGGGAACAGCTCCCGCCTTACCTCAAGATTGAGCTCTCCGCCATGCCTGACCTAGCACCACCGTCTCATATTGTGACCATGAAGTGAGTATTTCGCATCAAGATTTACAAGTTGGTAACTAAACTACATGCAGCGCCCTGTACCATACCTTCAGAATCCTCTTATTTAGACCTATGCTCTCTTGGCAGGTATACCCAGAAGAGGAGGGTCCCCATCCCATGCAGAATCATCTAGTCGAATGCGTCACATCTGCGACATCTATCATCGCCATTTTCGATCTTTTCTGCAGGACATTTTCGATAAACCACTGTGTCCTGTCTCTATCGTACAGCGTGTATATAGCTGCAACGATCTTTCTTTTGCAGGTGCAGGCTACCCCTGGAGATCAGCAAGCCGTTCGCAAGCTGAACTTTTGCGTGCGGGCCTTGCACCAAGCCAAGAATGTTAATCCAGGTAATTAACTTGACTCAATAGCTAAATCTTTTCTAACAAATACATAGTGATCTCGAGTGCTTTGGATTTGATCACCAGAGAAATGACTAACCTGGGGCTCAGTCCAGGTTTCAACACTCAGCCGCAGCAACAGCCTCAACCCGCACAACAGCCGATACCCGACCTCTCTATGGCTTCAGAGATTCCAGTATCTGAGACTATTTACCCACCTTCTTTCGATATACCCACTCAACAATCTCCTTATGAGCCCGAGCAGCTATTTCAAACACCTTGGGCAGATAACATGAACCCGGACGCAATGGCGGTCGACCGTGGTGTTTTTGAAGCCCTGTCCACATTCGAGCCACTGAGTGTGCGAGTTGGAGCGATCTATGAGTCGGGAAATAACCCTCAGAACTTCGGTTGATAAAGGACATTGTGTTGCCGGGATATACCGAAATTTACTACCTAAATGTCGGCTAGTGGTTGACAATGGTTGGGTGCATCAGAGTTAGCCAACTCGAGGGTATTCGAGGCAAAGCCAACAAACCCAACTGAAGGAGCTTGGTGATCTTCTTGACCAAGTAGCTGTGGTCCAGACACAATTGCAAGCTCAAGTATTGCCCCAAATGGCAGTGGCAAGGTTGCCGAGATTGGTTGACTACTCTAGCAGAATATGGGAGCGAAATCATCTTGGACGGGTTACCGATAAAAGCGATACGCGAAGTCCCGACGGTCAATATGACGAGTCATTTTCAAACCAAACGTCAAGAGGACAAGGTCTAATTACCCGCCCAAACTGTGTTGTTGATGGGCGTATGACGCTTTGCTTTGCCACATGTGCGGCCTCGAGCTTCACTGAGAACGGCGAGCATGGTGCGAATAGGAGGAAATAGTCAAAAGTATTGTTGGAAAGGGGACAGTATATTTGTCTTGTATTGGGGAAAATAATGTAGTACTATAAATACGCATGCAGAAACGGATTAATGATCTCATGCATAGAAAAGTATACTGTAATCAGCCACCCTTAAGTACTTTGTCAATATCTACGGTTTACTTAGCGTAGACTTATGAGTCCTGCCTGGTCTTTGAATTTTCCAGCCAGCCCAACCCGAAGTGAATCATTGCTATGTCTACAACCGCTTGACATCCCACAAGTCCTCTGCATTCCCTTTAAATAGCCTCTCTTTCAGGTGGTCATCGTCTCCACACCAAGTCAACACCTTCTCCATCCACGGCTTGATATCCAGTCCCTCGAACCGGGTATGAGGCCAATCAGTCGCAAATACTACCTGACTCTTACCCGCCACATGGATTACCTCTTTGGCAATGGGATCCACGTCGCTATAATCGGATAATGCGCTCATGCGGTACGGAGCTGATAGCTTGACATATGTTTTGCGGTCTTTGAGTAAGCGAATAAGAGATGAGAAGCCTGGTATATCATAGATCTCGGCGCCCTGGTAATCTTTCAAGGGGGGCTGTCCCAGATGATCTATACAGAACTTTACGTTCAGTTTTGGAACGATAGACTCAAGAAGAGTAATCATATCCATAGGCACATAGACCTGAACAACCCATCCCAATGGCCTCACAGCGTCTGCGTACAACATAAGTTGACGTTCCAACTGCGCCGCGTCCAGCGCAAGCCCAACAGATTGAAGATTCAGTCTCACCCCACGCACACCCAGCTCATGCCAGGCACGCAATTCGTTGGCATCAAAGGCCTCTGGGTCAATGGCGACAACACCCCTTCCGCGCTCGGAACCAAGAGCACGTAGGCCGTCGAGCAGGCACGAGTTATCAAGACCGTAAATGGACGGTTGAACAAGGACTATGTTGTGAAGACCCACACTATATTCAAATGCGAGAGCTTGCTCTAGAGAGTGGGAAGTTGGACGGTAGGTGGCTGATGGATCGAGAGCGTAGTTTTCCACATCGACGATGTGCATGTGTGAGTCCCATGAATCGGGAGGAATTTGCTGAGTGAGCTGTGATGAAGCCATGGCGAAATTGCTATGGTAATATTGAATATTTAAGAGTTACGAAAGAAAGTCATATATGTATATATAGTCGAACAGTCTGGTTGACTATACTTAGTGAAGTAGTTGGATATATCCGAGATTCAGATCCGAGGTCGGCCGAGTCGGAGAGCTCAAGTTCTGTATGGAGAATACCGATAACCGGGTTAAACCCGTGACTTGGGAATTACGAAATTACTTTAACGTCCCGCGACGTTGCAGTTTTGCTTTGAGAGACAGTCGACAGTCAACATAAACGTGGCATAACGGTTGTAGATGCATACCTAGCATTTGTTGAGGGGCTTACAAACATTGTAAAATTATCTTATGCAGATGAGAGGCGCATGAGCCGAGGTCAGGGAAATCAATTACGCAAGTGAGATATTAAAGCAATTAAATCAGCCTTATCAGATACGCTGCATCTGCATATATCGACACAGCCTACACGGTACGCTCACTGCGTATTCCAAATGCATCTCTACATTGCATTACACTTACATCCTGGTTATAGTGCGCTTATTTCTTATAGCCATACCACAGCCTCAAACGTCTTTTGATTCCACACGTTACAGCGTCAGCCATAAGCTGCTTTCACTAACAAATTAACGAACCGCGGGGCACAAAGACCCTTGGAACCTCCCCCTACCGCCGCCACCTTCCCAAAAGGGGAAATAAAGCTCCCCTCAGAATCCAATCGTCATCTACGCCCTCGGTGACGCATCCCCACCCCCGCCACACCTTCCACGTTTCCATTCGTTGAGGATTTGTCATTGACCGCCGACAGCCCGAAAAAAGTTCAAATACATTGCGATTCCCGTGTTTGCGATAGCTTCATTTTGTTTCCACAAGCGATTAATCTCCCCAATTAACACCAGATATTTGACACCTTCGCCAAAAATGTCCTTCAATCTCCCTCCTTTCCTGGCGCGCCTCGCCCGCCCCTTCACTCAATCTACGCGCCTCTCCATCGCTCCCGACCAGTCTGCCGCATCAGTTATTCCCGAGGGCGCTCAGCGCTGCACTGTCGCCGCTGGTTGTTTCTGGGGCACCGAGCATCTCTACCGTAGACACTTTGCCGACAAGGGTCTCATCGATGCAAAGGTCGGCTACATTGGTGGAGATCTGGACAACCCCTCTTACCGCGCCGTCTGCGGAGGTAGAACCGGTCGTGTGTCTCCCAATTCTTTACAGCTCCTTCAAGGAGAACATTGCTGACTTCCATATCACAGACGCTGAGGCCGCACAAATCATCTTTGACCCCACCAAAGTCACATACGCACAATTGCTAGAATTCTTTTACAAGACCCACGACCCCACGACGCTCAACCGTCAGGGCCCCGATACCGGTCCCCAGTACCGCTCCGCCATCTACTTCCACAGCCCTGAGCAGGAGAAGATCGCGCGCGAGGTGACGGAAAAGGCAAACAAGCAATGGTGGAAGGGCAGCATCGTCACAGAAGTTGCGCCTGCTGGCAAGTGGTGGACTGCTGAGGAGTATCACCAGCTTTACCTCCACAACAACCCCTCAGGCTACGAGTGCCCTAGTCATTATTTGAGACCGTTCCCACCTCTGGAGTAAATATCGAGAAATAAGTTTCGTTTTGGTTTGGCAGATAGAGAGGTCAGGGCGTCAATGATATCCATGTATGAGCTGAGGAAACAGGTTGGAAATATCATATTGGGACAAAGAACTGCTGCAATACACGAGAATTTCACTTCAATTTGGTAAATTTCATCTGTTTTTGATATTTGAAGATCCTAAAATTACAAATGGAAATTTCCATCAATTTGCTAGCTGATTCGATAAGTAGAAAGAGGAGAGGGTTTCATTAACCTCTGAACAAACAATAATCCGTTTTGCCACAAAAATAATACAAGTCACCTATAGCGCTAGTCTATGCAAGTCAAATACCACTCGCTTACTTGCGTCGGTTCTGCTGCATCATCAAGATCTGCACCATGCGAATGAAGATGTTGAGGAAGTCAAGCTCAAGAGAGATACTCTCGTTGACGGGATCGCGGCGCATCACACCAGCCTGGGCGAGACGGGCGTGGTGGAGAACCTTCTGAACATCGTAGAGGGTGAAGCCACCGAAGACAGCAAGGCCACCGTACAGCCAGATGCTCTCAGTGAAGGCGATGGTTCGGAGAGCAGTGGCGGGAAGGACGAGAGGAGCGAGACCAGAGGCAGCAACGATGGCGGCACCAGCCAGGAGAGGACCACCAATGTAGAGGTACTTCTCCTGCTTAGCAGTGGCACCAACAACAGCAAGACCACCCATCATTGCGATGGTGTAGAGACCAGCACGGCCAAGGATAGCAGGAGGAACGAAGGCGAGCAGAGGGGCGACAAAAGCGGCCTGGGTGGCGTTGAAGGCGGTCCAGAGAGCGTACTTGGGGATATAGCTGTAAATTTGTTAGCAAGAATGCTTAAATTTCGTCATTGACTTTTGCTGTTGTTACTTACTTGTCAGGGCTGATGGATCGAGTTCCAATCATAGTAGCGAAACTGAGAGCAAGACCACCAATACCGACAACCCAAGGGTTTGTCACCATAATTCGGTACACGAAACCAGTCTGAACCATTTGTCGAGCCGTCAATCCAATGATACCAATTCCGAGACCGGTGTGCAAGAAGGTGTTGTTCAGGTATTCGCGCTCGTAAATGGGCATGCCACCATCCTCACGGGTCTCCCGGTTGAAAACGGCATTGATGGCGACAAGCGTACCACCAAAGATGGCACCACCGACCAAAAGTCTTCGGCTTGTTGTCTGAGGCGCTGCGACAGGTGCCGCACCCTGTTGGTAGGATCGGCGGCCGGCGCGGTTTGCTTGCTGGAAAGCATTGCGGGAAGTAGCCGATGTGATGCGCGAGGTGAAGAAGTTGGATGTAGGCTTGGCCTGGACGTGGAAGTTTCGGGCAGAGGCAGTGTTGCGGAAAGCAGTCTTGGAGAGCTCAGGAAGCCTCTGCGCAAGACGCGCAGGGCCCTGGCGGACAGTAAGCGTGAATGACATCGTCGTTCTGGCGATGCAGCTGTAGTATCGATTATGCAGTTCGTATACAAAGAAAATGATGAAGCGGGGACGAGGGAAACCCAGGGTATAAGTTCGCGGCAAAAGAGAGCATGACGTTGGGTCGGGGAGTGGAGCTTACCAAACTCCGACATCACGTGCATGTCATGATGGAATATTGTGGAAAGAACCGGCGCCTCTCAGTGACTCAGTTGGTCAGCGCTCGGCCGCTAAATCTCTAAACTCCAGCCTCCGGTCGGCTTTACAGGAGCAGGAGCAGTAGCTGCGCTGTGCTAGGAATTCATACTTGCATCACATCATCATCAATCTTGCAGTTGATTCTGTCAATTGGTGGTCAATTCTTTCCATTCCAACAGTATTAAGGAAGTTCAGAAAAGTGGTAAATCCTCGGCTCCGTCAGGGTATCTGCCGAGTATGCTTGCTTCCGATTCAACTTCACATTCATCTCGTCGTGTCCTGTCCTTGGCCTCCTCTCTGTGGATTTGTAGGCTGTAGCACAGCATACTATGTAGTCAGAATGAAACTCGATATGTAATGGCAAATGCTCCACAACTCTGACGCCGATGCTGTAAACAACATATATCCTATGCCCTATGCACCCCATCAATACTCCAGCAATCCCAAAGCACCTTCTCTAATACGCAAACCTTCCCTCATCGTAGACTTCCATATCCCTTCTCAATAACGAACCGCACGGGACGTCTCGCCCGCTTGGATCTGTATCCAAATGCAGATCGTGGCATGAAGTTTTGGGAAGTGAGCATAGCAACGCTCATGGCCTTGGGCGCAGGGGCATCTTCTTCGCCATCTAGTCCGGAGCCTTCGCTTGTTGCAGGTTCCGCTGGGCGTTGGCCAATTCGATCATCAAAACCCCAGTTAGTCACGCCTCCAGCTCGAAGCCAAGGCTCCAAGTTCCGACATTGACTGATGTCCATCCAGTTGAGTCGTCCGCATCCATTCAACACGTTCTCAACTCCTCGGCCTGTAACACGCACACAGCCACGGACACTCAGGGCCTCTAGATCGTTTAAATGAAGTGCTACACTTTCTAGGCTCCCATCACTAACAGCACTACCGCAGAATGCCAGTCGCAACTCCCGTAACTTCGGCAGCCGAAGAGCAACAACTTCTGTCGCCGTATCGGAAAGTGCACAACAGAACGAGAGGTCCAAATGGGTAAGGTTCTTTGCCGAGTTTACTAGAGCAACAACAGCGTTGTCCGACAGATATGTGCAGTCCGCCAGGCACAGCCGCGATAGCTTCTCAAATCGAAAAGGTGCCCATGATTGAAACCCTGCGTCCGTGATCGATGTGCAGCGCGTGAGCGAAAGTGACTCAATACGGTTTGAGGCATGTGCTGCAAGATGAGCCATAGATCGATCTGTGATATGCTTGCAGTAGGAAAGATTGAGGCGTTTTAGCTTTGGGCAGCCGACCACTGTACCCGGCGGCAAAACGGTTTGTGCGGCGTGCTTTTGTTGCTGTTGCTTGCTTCGCGAGCGAGCTGCTGAGCTGGATATAACTACTGACTTGGAAGGTGGCGGGTCAGGCACAACCCATCCGACGACTCGGCCGAGCAGATTATCACCAACTTTGCGGCAGTTACTCCAGTCCACCTCTTCTAATCCCTTCGCATTCTCACTCATCTCCAAGATCTGGTTGGCTGAAACATCCCAAACAGACTTCATCTTCCATTTCTTAACGTTCTTTCCGCAACTGCGCCAGAGAGCTCCAAAGCCTTCATCAGTTATATGGAAGCAATTGTTCAGGTCAATGCTTAAAGCGCGGGTGCCAATGAATGGAGCAAGCACTTTGGTCAGTACTTCATCGTTGACCTTGCGGTTGTAAATTGAAAGGTCAACGTCTTGGCAGACCTTGGGCGATGTTGTCAAGAGTTTGCGCCAATGTGTGCTCACTAGGCGCAGTCGGAAAAGCTCTCCAATATCCACGTGCTTGAATATGTAAATCAAGATTTCGTCTGAAAGTACCGGCTTGCTCATTGCCGAAGGTCGAGTGGGTAAAGTCGTTCGTACTCGCTTCGCTGGCATATCCTCATCATCGCTTGGCGTCTCAGAGAACGCAAACTTGATGGGTGTCACTTCTGAAAGGCGAGATCTCGCGCCGTTAGTACTGATGGAGGAGCTATCTAGTGGTGGTACAGGCGGTGCTAAAGAATGGCGTCTTCGGTTTCTGATGTTCTCCATGTTGACACTCAAAAATGGATCAGGATCCCTTGGCGCTACATTACCAGTATCATCTTTAGATGGAGATCCTGGCTTAGATGGAACAGTGAAGGTGAGATTGGGAAGCAATTCCCGTGCGCTTGTGGTCGGAGTTGGTGGGTCTGACTTGGTGGCCTTTTCCTTAACATTATCAGCATCAAGCATATCGACATCGTCGCTCTGTTTCTGGTATCTCAGTCGTGCGGTCTCTTTGACCTGAGTCAATATGTCTGAAGGGCAGCGTCTCCAGAACTCGTCAAGGACCTCTCCGGTAATCATAATACACTCCACAGAGGTGATGGAACGGACTGTGGCCGTTCGCCCACGAGAAAGGCCAAGACTGGCGACCTCGCCAAAGTACTGGCCTGCCTTTAATCTCGGTCGTTTTGGGATAGCTTGAGCCTTGTTCTGAACGTTATCGTCGTAAACTGGTTCGTCGTGAATCACCTCGGCTTCGCCACGAACAATAAAGAATATTTCGTTTCCTGGTAAACCTTGCCGGACAATATCTGAAAAGGGGGTATAAGTTTTGGGCTGCACACTCAGTCCCAGAAAGTGCAGAATATCTGCAGGGAGTGTAGAGAAGAGCGGTAATTCCTTAAGCGTTGTTCGAATATTGATTTGTCCACTTCCGATAGCACTTCCGCCAGTCGGGTCCTCCATAATGCCTGGGCTCGGGGACTTTCTCTTCTTGTTATTGACCACGGCGCCATCTTTGATGACGCCTCTTTCACCCGTAGAAACCTCGCCAGGCGCAGGCTCTCGAGCGGCAAAGTCTCCTGAGGGGGACTTGATTAACCGCCCACTTTCTTGCCGTTTCTTCTTTAGAAGGTTTAAGCGTTCTTGCGCCTCCTCTCGAATTGCCTTTTCCATGTCTGGAAATCTAGGTATCACTGCATGCAAGTCCTCCTTCTTCAGTACAAGCAAAAGGCACTTCGTGCGTGCAACAATGGTAGCTGTGCGTGGCATCTCCATCAAAACACCAATTTCGCCAAAGAACGATCCAGGGTTCAACTCAGCATATACCGCTTCTCCGTCTCGGGAGGTCACGGCAACAACGCCTCGGACCAACCAGTACATTGCCTTGGCTTCATCACCTTCGGTCACAATATGATCATTAGGACTCTGAATCTGAGGTTTCAAGTGGTTTCCGATAGCCACCAAAAACTCCTCGGGAGCAGACATGAAGAGCGGGAAAGATCTGATTCGGTCAACCAAGTCTAATGGCATGTCTCGAATGAGTGATGCTGTGAGCGGCGAAGGTCGAACTGGCCGTGTAGGATTCGTCTCGACATTGAAAGATCGGATCAACTGAATAGAGTCTGACGATGTTCCAGCACCCGAGCCATTTTGATGATGGGCCAACGCCCTATATGGCGATGGTGAACTGGAAGAACGACCCCGCCCCATTTTCCCAGGCTTCATGAAGAGCGATAGAGCTAGAAATCGACCGAGCTCGGTAATAAGGACAATTATCCGCCCCTCCAACAACTCCCAGGCCGCCGCAGCAGCAACTGAGTTGACTGGTATCTGATGTTCGTTTTCGTGGCCTTGCTCTACTCAGAGATCGGGAGGCGCAATTTTCAATTTTTGGTTCTGAAGATCGAGCAAGATATGGTCATACTCTAGTGTGACGCTCCAGTGATAACGGCTGATGACTACAAGATGATGAGATTGTACAATCGTTTCAGGGACTGGTGATTCGACGGGATTTGCACCGAGGGCTCACGCGGTAGCCAAAGATCAATTTGTAGGGTTCGCGATGGGTGGAAGACGGAAGTGCTATAGTCACAATCTGAACATCGAGGTGAAAGTCGCACAGAGTTCCAACACGGCGGTTTGGAACTTTTTTCGTGACACGAGAATAAGGAGCGAGCTGTTGTGTAGGTGCGGGCGTGAGAGTTGAAGGTCAAAGATGATCGCGTGGATGTGCCAAAGTAGGCTCTGCGAATTGTGAGCGATGACGGCAACGCAGACAAAGAATGGAGACCAGACCAGTCTGGGGGCTTACCAAAGCTTGGGCGGGAGCCAAGTAGTGAAGTTTATTTTGGTTTCTCTAATAGTAGATAAAGGTTGAGGAAGAAGAAAGTAGGTGGGGAGCTACCAGGGGAGCAACAAGGAAGCTATTGCGAGTGGCAATTGGCAGACAGCTCGAAGAGGAAACCAGTTGAAGAAGGTCAAGTCAAGAACCATGGGGATAGATCCGCATGGGAAAAGATGGATTCCAGTGTCTGATGGAGCAGCACAGTTCGGCCGCCACAAGAATAACGCCCACGCACAAGACAACTGGGAACCTAGGTAACAGATTGGATCTCTTACGGTCTCGCACGCCCACCGCCCACTCACACGTACGTACAAAGAATGAGCTTTTGGTGTGGGGTACCGGTACTGTACTGTATCGATTTTAGCTGGGCTGCTGGCGGGCGGGCAGTGCCGTCACACACGGTGAAGAGCGTGTAAGAAGCGTGCAAAGTGGACAAGGGGTGGTAGAATAACGAGGTATTGAGTGGAGCAAGCAAGAGAAAGCAGGCAGGCAAGGGTCGGCAATGCAAGCAATTCGGTGGGAGAAAAACGGCCTGAGGGAAATCAAACTCTCGTGGTGAAGCACCAGAAACAACAATGCAACAGCAAGATGTGCTCCATGTCCATGTCCATGTCCATGTTCGTTTGGTGGTGCCGGTACCTTGGCATATGCGCATGTAGCCTAGATAAGTGCAGTACTAGAGTACCTACAGTTGGTGGCGTCCTGGTTGCCACGCAGGGCCATCCGCAAAGTGAAACGGGAGGAAGGTCAGTGCGTGCTTGCGTCGATGATTTTGGCGCTTCGGTGGATGCTTCGATGAAGCTTCAGTGGGAGTGGGTGATGGTCATGGAACCAGCCCCCTGGCAAAGGCCCTCTAATCCTAACTAGCGGACGGCACCAAGCGCAGATGACCGAACGCGCACAGAGCGCTTAATGGTTCCTCGCGTTGGGGTTGATGTTCAGTGCAGGGGTAAGCAGTCGGCGGGAGCTGATGCTTCAAAGGCAACCCGATAGCTTCTCGGTTATTGATAATTCGATCACGGTGAGTTGAGCGCCTGGTACTGGGCAGGCATTTGACCATTAATACCTAATCGAAATGTAAGTTAACGCGCTATGCCCGCCCGTGGCTGACGGTGAGCCGTGGTTCTTTAGGGTTAGTAGCGGTCGACCTCTGCCGTCATCATTTCCCCTCTGCTTGTCGATCCTGATCTTCGGATCCGTGCAGCCAGCCTACCGGGAAAGGGGTCGTCGGTCAGAAGACCTATTTTTGATGGTATATCCGTCGTCCCATATTGAATATTTGTGCTTGGCCTAGACCGTAGCGAGTATCTTTGTGAGGATAGTTTGTCCCCAGATTTGGTACATGCGATTGCAAAAACAGTTTGCATTTCTGGATTGTACTGCGGACCTCTGATGTACAATGTACATGCTAGTGGTGAGTGGCTTTTAATAGCTGCATCGAACAAATAAATTGGAGTCGTTCGCATTCACGTCAATGCCAAATGACGATGCCAAAGATTGAGATCCTGGTTATGTGTATGCGATAGATAAAAATCTTTTGGTGAAACGTTTCGTCATGTTGTTTCATCTGGGCGGGCTGTCAAGATGCAATGCACCTTCCTTAGACGGATTTAGAAATTACCCGTACCTCTCTAGGGTACTGATAGACCTACGGGCAGGTCAGTCGCCCTAGATTGATCAAATTGGTGAGACCTCAAGGATGATGATAACTATAATCTGTTAGATTCTACGTATCAACTGCTCTGAAAGACAAATAGATAAGCATATTATAGCGCTATAGCAGTGTTACGTAGGTGATGTGATATCTTTCTAGAAGGTCGCACTTAGCAAGGAACAGCGGCCACGCAACGCCATGACCACCTCATCTAGCCCCCTGGTCATGGAACCTCGCTAGAAGAACGCACGATTGATTGAGGTGCTTCCTTTGAAAGTGGATTATGTTTTCAGGTCAGAGACTCCAGGGAGACGCGCTTGAATCTGTTGGTTAACCATTAGACCATGTTTCTCGCGACTCCATAATAAGTCACCAACCACTTCAACACTCCCTATTTATCATAGCACGTACAGAATGGCCCCTCCTCTGCCAACCGCTGGCACTCAGTCTCACGTCTACTTGAGGTCGCGATGTGGCTTATGTGGTGTCTTTGTCAAGCCCGGCGAGCGCTTCGTGGCATGTAAGTATTTACTTTAGTTACCGACATTTGCTGAGCGGTCAGACTGTCGTGATGTGATCAGAACCGCTTATCTCGATTCTAGTAATAGGAGAAACTGACTCGAGCGCTCCGCTTTACCGCACCCAGAGTTTATCCTTCACAGACCATTCCCAGTTTGTAGACAATGTTTACCTATGCCGCCCTTATCCTTGCAGTTACTGTGAGAGCTTGACTGAATGTGTTCCGATTCACTCAGATTGTCTCGGGGTATTTTTACAGAATGGTCAGCAACATGACGATTGGAATCGGCTGTGGGTTCTGGCTGCTTGGCAAACACCCTGGCAAACACCCCGGATCGGCTTGGAGCATCCCCAGTTCCATCTCGAGCCAGAGGATGTTTCAATTTCCAGCTCAACAGTTGCACAAGTGCTTGGCTTTCCTAAACTGAATCTGCTTCCCTCCGAGATCATCCAGGCAATCCGGCTACACTCAATTGACAGTCCCTTATGGAGGTTACGGACTGCTCAAAGACTTGCTCTGACAGCTTCCCAAGATGACTCTAAGGGCTCGACATCTATTCAACTATCAGAAATTGTGTCATGGGCAAGAGGAAGAGAGCCCATAACTACCAAGGCCTCACTACAACCGCCCATCGTGCGGTTTACACTAGATGCGTTTGGGATACAACGAATCGAAAGACTGTCATCGTATTCTAACTATACGGATGAACAGTCCAGTTCGAATTCGAGGGTCTTCGCTTTTGTTGACCAACGGTTTATCGAGTATCGCCACAACGATTTAGAAGAAGATGATAACTCAGGAGATTCAGCGCAAAGTGACACCGTTATTATTTTCCAAGTATTACTTCTAGATGCTGTAAACATTAAACAGAGACTAACGATACTGTCAGCTTGGCCGTGCTCGCTTTCAGTTCAGAAACCGTCTGAGCTACCCTTGGCTCTGGAACACTCCATCACCAGCTATAAAAACCATCTCTATACACCCAGGGACACTTATCACAAGTGAAAAGCAACCTGAGGATACCATAGTAATCTATGAAGCTACAACCAAAACACCACTCGACGGACCTTTTACCCATCCCGTCGTGTCACCTTTTGGCAGTTTCTACGAAAGACTATCTGAAACAGCAATAACATCCCTACGTCCCAGTGAGTATAGATTGCATATGTACACCATCATGGTCGATATGTGCACTATGAAGTTCCGAACTATCTCATTGGATCGTGTCACGGGTCTTACGTTCTTCTACACACCTTACAGGATGTATGGAATCCACGGGCATACCGTAGACGAACCTTCGGCAGTGCACACCTTGGAACGGCTTCCAAGAAATCTCCAGGACAGACTTATATGGGTGTACGTACCTATTCCACCCGGCGAGCGTATCCTGGGTATGGGCCAGGTGGACCAATTTTGCAATATGATGAATTGTAGTTTCACGGTATGTGGTGTCTTCCAATTTTTCATTCTACGTCTTGTTCCTGACATTGCAGATTCGTATGAAGCTCGCCGGCGATATGGTGATCGGGCGTTCCCAATTCCATAATGATGAGGAGCACTCGATCTTGGAATCACCCCCTGCTGCCCTTGTGTTCCGTGAAGGTTTTTTCGATCATGTTACATACTTCGGGGTCGTCGTTCGGAACGACTCTACAGCAGATAGGATTTCCACCATATCCAGTCCTCGTACCGCCTCGCCATTAGCAAGTTCCATTCTATCGACGGCTCCTCTGAGTGATGTGACAAGAGTTGATGTATATGCATCTCAATACACAGGTTTATGTGTCGGTATTCTCTTACATTATCAGAATGGCGCTCAAAGAGCACTGGGCCAATGTCGTTTGGGGATCGACTCTTTCGAGACACATCTCAAACCTGTTCAGATATGCTTGAAACGCATAACGACCGTCGACTTGCGCTCGGGGGAAAGTGAAGAGCACGCCGTGGTGGATTGCGCATCAGAGTGGTCACATGAACATGGTGACGAAGGCTGGGAATGCTTTGTGTTCAATGGAAGTCTGGAAACCTGGTCCACCCATTTAAGATTCCGCATTGTTCATGTTGAGAACTCTTGACAACGATACTCTAAGGACTTGCCAGATATTAGTTGTATAAGAACTGTCCATAACATCAATCTTAAAATAGCTGGAGCCTTTCGGCTTGTTTTCAAATATATGCCGCCCTGTCAGTTGTTCTCCATGATGCTTGTTCATCAGACTCCCGTCTTGTAAATACAGACTTTGACTTGCATCTCGAATCGGGCTTATAAGATTCTCCAGAATCTCTTGATGTCTCTAGGACTTTGAACCTACGCCGATAGTGGAATAAATAGCAGGGGTGCTATCCACATTGTGTCAGTCACAGAAACGAGATAGCTCGTTTTATCATAAACTCCTATAAAGGACTGCATTCGACAGAATGTGGGAAGAGAAAACAACGAAGCATACACAACAGTGGCGGGAGAGTGCATCCTGAGTAGACGGCAGCTTGCACTAGACTCACGGTGAATGCCATGCGAATATTCATGTTCCCGTCTGCCTGAAAGCATTGTCACTCCCACTCAGTGAACACTTCTTTCTCAGTATCTCTTGGACCTTGGACCTCTTCTTTACTTTTTCATTTCTACCTTGAGCCAACACCACAATCAACTTATATCTAAGTAACCAATATCGTATTAAACCCTCCCCAAAGCGGCATCAGCTATGGCTCGTTCCGCTGATGAGGAGTCAGAGAGTGAAATCATCCGTGGCTTCGCTATCATGACATTGACTCCTAGCACCTCATCCAACTTTACTAGCAAGAGACCCTCTCTTCTACAACAATGGAACGACTACTTCCAGAAGGGCACCCTGCAAGATTTTCAACGACTGTGTGCCGACTTGGGTCTTCCTAACGATCTTCCCAGCAAGACCAAGTGTCGGCAGGTGAGTTTCTGTACACTTAATTCGTAGTTTCAGGACGCTGATATTTTGCTCAAGGAACTCAAGAGCATAAATGTCAATATCAAGCAGTTCCTCGGATGCGAGAACAAGCCCGAAGGAGTCAAGCTCTTCGAGAGTAGAAAGGCACTCATTCGTTGGACTGCCAAAAACAAAGCCTACTTTCCCAAACGTCAATTGCCTCAGGGTAGCCCGCTGCGAACATTGTTGAAGCAGATGTTCAACTAGCACAGACTTACTATTTGCTGAGAATGTGGATTGGACATGAGAGGTTGCACTGGATACTGATGTATAACTCATAGCGTAGTCAAGGCTATTGGCTGTAGATAATCATGCGCCGTTCTATGTCCATTAAATACCTAACTCCTAATCTCCCACAACTTAATCTTTCCTGTGTCATTACCAACCGCCAACAAATCACTCTGGTTTCCAAACGCGACTGCTGTGATCCGTCCAAGTGGCGTCTGTTCCGTGGGCCAGTTACGGTACACTGTGCAAGTAGGTAGGTGCACAAGTCGTAGCGCGTCCTTCTTATGTTGGCTTGCAAAAGCCATGACCTGGCCGTCGGGCGAGAAAGTAATGTGTGTGATAGGGGTGACGAGCTGTTCAAAGACTCGCGTGGGTGTCGGGCGCTCCTTGATGGTTACCTCTTCCGACTTGAGCACGACGAGCTCGTTACGGTCGTAGATGTTGGTAATACCGCTGTTGGAGCCGACAGAAACCCAGCGATCATCACCCAGTACGGCTGGACCCTGGTGGCCACCAAGGGCGAGGACAATACCGCCGACACAGCCTTCGTCGTGCCATATTCCCAGGAATGAGCGAGTCTCCATGCTGTACTCGCCGACTTGGCCATCCCTACCTAGAATGGTCATTCCGTTTCCAGTGCTCCACCATGCAAAGTCCGCAATACCGTTTTGACTTGACAGTCTGGCGGCTGCAATCCACTGCATAGATGTTGTGTTCAGAACGTTGATGATACCACCTCCCTTTCTGGTCGACGCCACAATCGCCATGTATCGTCCGCAAGGGCTGAGTTTGAAGCGCTCCATGGTCTTGTGCTCGAGTCTATGGCCAAGAATCTGAGTCGTCTTTTGTACAGTTCCCGACTTGAGGTCCCAGTGGTGGAAGTATTTACGTCGTCCAGCAAAGAAGACCTTGTCGCCGTGGGGGTATAAGAACTCGGCCCTTCGAACATCGACTTGCTTGATTTGAACCGAAGTCAACTGGGGGTTGGGTGTAGGATGGGCGGCAGGCGCGATGTGGTGAAGGTAGAGAACAGAGGCGGTACTGGAGGAGAGAAGGACCGGATACTCGGGGTGGAAGGAAATGTTGGCGACAGGCGCTTTGTGCTTGTCTGGAATCTCTCGCGTGCGTTGAATATCGATGACCTCGGGCCGTAGGCGTCTCTTCTTGGTTGATCCAGCTCCAGCCAGGCTGTTGACGTCGCGAAGGAACTTTTCAAGAGGCTGTGCAGAAATCTCCGAGTCCGAATCGTCATCGGCTGACGAGTCAGATGCAGCGGATGACCGTCTTCGTTTGCTTGGTCGTCCGTCTGCTTCGCGCGCCCACGCAGGAAGGGGGTTAAGTCGAAGGTACTGCTGTCGCAATCTCCTGCTGTACTCGGTTCCGCTAACGAGATCCTCGGCTTCTGTCTTTCGCAGCTTTCGTAATCGAGTAGCTCCGGCGAGTGAGATCGCCAGTCTGTCGTCATCACTGTCCTCCCAAACAGGGGCATTTCCATCGGTGGGTTTTGGAGCTTTTGTGATCTCTGCAGTTCCTGGTGCAGCACCAGTGTCAAACATGAAAAGGTCGGCATCCTCAATATCCTCCAGACCGGGTTCTTGCTCGACAAGCTGAAGCTCTTTGCCCTCTTCCTCATCCCAGTTGCTGTTGAAAAGTCCATCGTCCTTGAACAATTGCGCGCGGAAGCCCGCCTTGTTACCTAGAACAAGTCGCTCCAACTCTTCCTCGTCCGAATCCTTGTCGTAAAGCGCAACGGTCGGCTTGTTCTGAGGAACATCATCTTCCGAATCAAACTGAGACTCGCTCTCGGAGGAGGAGGAAGAAGTGGGATCCCGCATTTCTTCGTCTTGAGGGGGCGCCATTGTCGTGATTATCTCTCCAAGAGAGTTTTGCGGGTTCTGGTTTGGACGAAATGTTTACTGCATGGAATTTTTTTAGAGGGTCCGATTAGCCTTGCGCACGCGACGGCTTATGATAGGCTCTTCGGTCTGGTGGGAGGTGGGGGCATCTGCCAATCACGAACCCACATGGGAAGGCTGATGATCCTAACCCTGGGATGTTTATGAGAGTTGAAGACAGAGAACAAATATAGAACAATGCAATTTTGATGGACTCGGGGTATTTACATGACTATCTCCCATTATTGCACTGCAGCCTGTGCCAGAAGGTTCTCCAATCGATGCAGATCAGGACTCACAGACTCATGAGACTTTAGAGTCAAGCATGAGCCTGCCTGTGCCACATCAATGAGATTCTCAACTTTACCTCCCTGAGCCAAACCAGAAATCAAGACGCCAAAGAATGTGTCACCAACTCCATTGACAGACACAATGTTCTGGACCTTCTCAGCTGCCGAGAACAGTCGCATGTAAAGCCCTCCGACACTTGGATGGTCATTCGTGGATCGGGCAACGATGTATTCTTCCGAGTCGGGGTCTCTCAGTCGAGGGTCGTCTTTTCCGAGGATAGTGGTCAGGAGAACTCCCTGAGGCCCAAGTTTTGTCACGATAGTAGGGATGTAAGGAAGAAGCTGGACAGACTGCACAGGGACACCGGCATCAGTCAGCTCTGCCGAGGTCATCCTAACGAAGCGATCTCGGGCACCTCGCATGCCAAAGGAGTCGATAATATCGAACCATTCAGGGGACTCAAGATATCCGTTTTCACGGGCTGCAGAGTACATGGCTGCCAGCTCGTAACTATTGGGCGATGCGATGTCCACCGTAGACTTGGGGAAGACTCGAAGCTTTGGGTGATCCTTTTGAGGACAGAAAAGGTTCATAGATTTGGCAGTCGACACTGGCTCGAAGGCAATTTTGCAGTCTTGGTCCTGGCCAGCCTTGAGCCATGCTCGGATATCCTTCTCACTCCAGTTGCCATCAACTACCAACCACTTGGGTTTGGTTCCTCGCACGGCGGATTTCCAGTACTCAGGGAACGAATGGTTAGTGAAGATTCCCATATCAGCCATTGCCATGACTAAGTTCTTGTTTGCATCGTTGACGGCTACATACTGAGCCGTTCTGTTCGACCCGTGGTACTCATGGCCCAGCTCCCGAATGTAGGTGGTGTCTAGGCCAGAAGCCTTGAGTCCATTTAATATAGTCTTGCCAGCACTAGGGCATCAGTCAGCTAGGCTCGAATCTTGAGCATGCGAGGGCTTGCTTACACATCATCACCGACCATACTGCAAAGCCGCACCCGAGCATGTTTACTAACAGAGTGGGCAGCGAGTGCTACATTGTGTCCGACACCTCCGATGGACTGGCTGATACTGGATGGATTCGAGGTATGGAGAACTGGCGAAGTGTCACCTGACTTCGGGGTATAGTCACAGCTTAGATCAACAGCTACGGAACCAGCAACGAGAATATCAGCTTTGCTATCAGCCGTTACTGAAGGCTCCTTGATCTCAGCGGGAGCGGCAGATGGAGGGACAGGGAATGAATTGCTATAGCTACAATTAGATTTACATCCGAGATCCTTTCATCGCCGCACTTACAAAGTCTTGACTGGCTCGGAACCAGAAGACAACAGACGTGAGAGCTCGACAGCGATGTTGGTGGCCCGGGTGATGTTGGACGTTACCAGGGCCTTGTTGGCAATGACGGCCTTTTCTCCTGTAAGCTCCTTGAGCCTGCCTAGGATGTAAGGAGTGTTGGCGCTGCCCGTGAAGCCCTTCTCGTTGGCCTCACTGACAGCCTGTTCGATGTAGTTTTGCATCTCAGGGGCAGGGATGCCAAACTCCTCGGGAATGGGGTTTGCGAAGAGCAGGCCTGACTCGATGCCGAGCCTTTCTTGAGCGAGGATGATGGCAGCAGCCTCCTTCTCTGTTTGCACAACTGAAGGGCTCTTAATTCCACTGTCCCGAGCCCAGAAAGCAGGGAAGTTGACCTTTCCAGATCGACCATCGGCAAAGGTTGACACATGAGCACCTTGTGTCTCGAGGAACTCTAGTGTCCTGGGGATATCCAGGAAACCCTTGCAGCCACTGCTAATAACAGCGACACGGGTTCGGCCGAGTTCAGTCAGATCGGCAGAAACGTCCATGGAGTCATGTCCACCACGGTGAACACCACCCAAGCCGCCAGTGCCAAAGATTCGGATGCCTGCTAGCCTTGCCAGCAACATGGTTCCAGAGATGGTAGTGCCGCCATGAATCTTTTTCCCTGTCAAGCCCTGAGAATAAGTCTGGTCAGCTACTGTAACCCATTCGCATTGGCAAGTCCAGCTAATATCATAACACACATGTGGCGTGTGTCATGGCTGAGAAACATGTTGGTGCTTATCTCGACTCACCATTCCTGCAATGTAGGCAATATCCCTTCTGGATGCCTTGACAGCACTTCCACTCTCGATCATGCGAAGAATGTCAGACGCTGTCGCGCCAACAGTAGGCACACCGTCCACAATCGCAATGATTGCAGGAATACCTCCATTGCTGCGCACAAGGTCGGAATGCTGCTGGGCTAGTTCATTGCCTAGAGCGCCGTGGGTGTAGATAGTTGATTCAAGAGCAACGATGGGCTTGTTGGTGGCGACAGCATCGGTGATCTCGTCGGAAACCTTGAGAAGCTCTTTTACACCGGCCAGCGAAGAGCTCATAGGACGGCGTTGAGCGAAGATCGGCCGAGTTCCGGCTCCGGCGCAACGCCGCAGGACGGAACTATGCCGGGAGACGAGGCTCGACAACCGCATGGTATATGTGGTGCAACGTACTATCCTGAAGTGAGTGAGGAGCAGTGATACCAATGGCTTGGTATGAATTCTGCAAGTCAATATGAAAGATGGGGTATTATGTAGATAGATGCGCTGAGGATTGAGGTTGAAATAGCAAAGAGAGGGGTCTAGTTGAGCTGAGTTAGCGCTATAATCGGGCGGCGGGCAACAATAGCCAATGCTATTTCGCCTATCGTTAGATATCGTCGTCCATCATTGACAAAGAGCTCCACAAGAATCAAATATCAGAGGCTAGCCTTCTCCATGTCGGGGTTAAAGAGTGGGCGTTCTTTGGGGCTTGCTTGGCCATCGGAGGACTCCGTCGGTAAGCGCCTTTTCTAACTCATTTCAGAAAGCTCATGAACAACACTCGTGGAAGTAATTCCGCTACAGCACAGAAGCAACCGTTTTTGTGTGAATTATACGAACAGTCCATATTCAATCTATCTATCCATCCATCCATCCAAACTTCTGTAAGCAACCAAACAGCCTTATTAGCCGGTGGAACAATCCTTGCAATCTCGCCTATGAAGGACCCCCTCCTCAAACACGTACCAAGGATTTAATCATCTTGTTGGAGATTTTGCCCAGTCCAATCTCCGGTTTCAGAAAGTAGATATACTCTGTAGTCAATCCTACGCCGTGATGATGCGTTTGATGTCTGTTCTCCTGGTTTCCTGCTCCTGTTCTGCCTTCGGCTGCGTATAGTACTCACTCTACCTCTAATCATGCTATCATCACGAAGACTTACAGCCGCGTTGCTCCTAGCTGGGCAATCGCTGACGGAGAACTTTACTATCTCCAACGGGCAGATATTTACACCTGGCTTTGTAGTGTTGGATGCCCCTCAGCCAAACACGCCCCTCGGAGGGGGTAAGTTGACATGATAGCGTTGACGATGGCTTCATGGCACTAACATCAGTAATGCAAGATACACTTCATGTCGCTATAGATGTGACCGCCAATGGTAAACTGCCATTGCCGCCTCATGATGATGACGACAGCAACCAAATCTTTGGTATCGAGATGTTTCTCTACAGTTACTCCACTGGACGCAACTTTACCATTTCTAATGGGACAGCTACCGCCAACAACGCAAGCCTTGGTGAGATCATGGCGCAAGAACCTGGCAGCACCGTCAAGCATGTGAATTGGGTCTGGCCAGATTGTCTAGTCGGGGACGGAGAGCCAGACAAGGACAGCGATCGCGGCGTTTACAACGTAAGTAGTCTTCCCCCATTGGATGTGAATCTCTTCTCATTCGGGCTCGATATAGATCTCCATCAGGCAACGCTTTCGACTTAATGGCGATGAACACTACACTATTTTTGACGTGCCAATCTCGGTCACCAATTCGATCTCAAAGGACGACGACCGTCCGTCCTGCGATGAACTGTCGAATGAGCTGCTTTCACCCGAAGAGGTCGACATGGAGACTGCCAACAAGGTTGGTATTTTGTTTGCCCCGGGTGATGCGACCGAACTTGATGCCAGCAACAAGGACTCGAAGGGGTCTATTGTTGGGTCGAATATGGCGGTCTATGCTGGACTTGCGAGCTTGCTCATGGCTGTATTTTTTTAATGTCTTTATTTCTTATACGTGAAACCTGATACCCTATGTTGGTAACTCTGCCATGTTGAACTTACTGTAGAATCTCGGAAGATTTCATTCGTTGTGGTTTGGTGGTGGTGGTGAAGTCAGAATGTGATAGAGCAACAAGCACAAACCACATCCTCAAATTCCGCTAACCCATGAGGGTCACCACATCGCCATGAACCACCATTTGCCAATTAAGGCATGATCCCCGTCAGAATTAACGTCTGGGCTGCAGCCAATGCATTGCGGGGTCACTAGACTACACTACACCGACAACCTCTGTATGCGATTCTTGTTACCCACGACTGTTCAAGCTCGGCGCGTGCAAAGCAAAGCCGTTCCTCGGTATGGGCTGCAACTGAAACACCTCCGAATGGCCATCTTACTACGTAGCAACCTACCCGTATCGGTCTACCCCGGATTTGCTGTATTCTCCATCCCTGTAGATAGTTGCAATCCTCTACGAAGTGGTGGCTATTCGTGGAAAAGAGCCTCGGTTTACATGCGCGTCGCCATCATGCTTAGAATCAAAGCCTCTCCCCCTCATGGGGATTGTCCACCTGAGGTGGGCCAAAGTCCTTGATATATACTTTTCTTTCCTCGGTTCCTTCGATCAATCGTTCTTATCTGTGGTTTTGTAATGGTGATATAACTTTCACTTACACTACCAATACCTCTTCATCATGCCGATGCACAAAGGACTCATCCCGCGCGAGGGCTTTTGCGCCGACGTTTTGACGAGGATCATTCGTCAGACAGCACTTAATCCAGCTCTTCTGCTTCCTCTCGTGCTCTTCGCGCGCCTTACCAAGAAGGGTCAAGACCTCTCCATCCTCCATCCGAGCATCTCTTCTCACCTCAAGACACTACTATACGTTGGACTCGCGCGATGGATCAGTAGCTGGTGGTCCGAAAAGACAAGGAATAATTGGGTTGACGACAAATATGACTGGGATCGCGAGATTGTGCTCGTGACTGGCGGAGCGGGCGGTATTGGTGGACGAATTGTCAAATTGTTCGAGGAGATGAATGTCAAGGTGGTTGTCCTTGATGTCCAACATATGTCCTTTGAAGTTGGTATGTGGCCCTTTCTTGCTATACATCAACTCAATGCCAGAATTCTAGAGATCAAGACTAACTCAATCATCACAGCGGCCAATGTTCACCACTTCCAATGCGATCTGCGATCGCCTGAAAATGTCGAAGCCGTTGCCGAAAAGATCAGGACCCAAGTTGGACATCCAACCGTGGTCATCAACGTTGCTGGAGTGGCCAGGGGCAAAACCATCTTTGAGTCTCAGCCAAGTGATGTCCGCTTCACCTTTGACGTCAACACCTTTGCGCCATTCTGGACAACAAAGACATTCGTCCCTAACATGGTCGCAAATAACCACGGCATGGTTGTAACCTTGACATCTTATGCGAGCTGGCTGACGATCCCTAATTTGGTCGACTATGGTGCTTCAAAGGCAGCTGCCCTAGCTTTCCATGAAGGTTTGACTGCTGAGTTGGCTACAAGTTACAACGCACCCAAGGTCAGGACAGTTATTGTCCACCCAGGTGCCACCAACACTGCTCTCTTCAAGGGCTATAAACAGAACACCGATTTTCTCATGCCACCACTTGAACCCGAGTCAGTAGCTGATGCTGTGGTCAAGCAGGTCCTGTCAGGGCGCAGTGGGCATGTCATACTCCCCGGGACAGGTGCCATACTGTCTGCTCTACGTATGCTACCAGATTGGTATACAATCCCTACCAGAGCAAAGGCACAGTCATTTATGAAGAATTTCAGTGGTCGCCAGGTCATCGAAGACGTGGAAGCTACTTATGAAGGCGATGGCCATGATAAGGCAGCCAATGGTAATGTCAGTGAAAGTACGGTTCTGGTGTCTGACAGTTAAGGTATATTGGGATTTCCAGAGGTTGTTTGCGAATAGTATGATCGAACGTGTGCTCAATTTATTTGTCATGTTGATGAACCTGAGGTGTTGCGGTGCAGACCATGGTCTTCAAGTTGGGCTCTGGTCAAACGAGATGTCGATTCTTACCACACAAGAACCCGGGTGCGCTCATACATCTACTTCCGAGTTAGCCGATGTGTCGAATTTACTTAGCAAAAGTTCTATTCAGTCGGCTGTGTCGTCGCCAAGTGACTGTTGTTGGCTCTGAAGGATTTCACTATGCAGACAGTCGATGGCTCACTCGAGTGTTAATCAGGCATAAAACGAGCTGAATGATTCGATTAGTTAGTCAAAGAGTAAGAGTATAGGATTTGGGAAGTACTAATGCAAGAAACCACCAATCAAAGGACCTGGCAATAAGGCACCTACAGATAACATGGGACGGGAAGATGTCGCTTACGCTACCTAGGCATATCGCGTGGGTCGGTCTGATGTGCTAGTTTATACATGTATATATGTACCATAACAGCATATGCTTCGTTCTTGGTATCACGTATTCAGAAAGTGTGCAAATCTGACAAGAGGCATATGCTACCGTATCATTATCAAACAAGGGCCCCGGTCTGTCAGGCTGCCCATATCATCAGATGATAATCGTTCGCTGCATGTGGTAACTGGGGGTCATTGTCAGCTTGACAGCTGGAAGGCGACAGCAACATAGACAACCAGGATAATCTACATATCAGAGCCAGGGTTCGCCCTCAGTGGGAAACCATAGCAGAAGGAAGGGAAAGCTGAAAATCTGGTTGACTTATTGTTCGGTGTGAGAAGGCGGTGTCACAGCCTGTTACCTTGTATTGTCATGACCCCTAAGCATCAAATTGCTCCTTTGTGTTACACATACCGGTATCAGATAGGCGGAGCGCCTTACATGCATCAGCTTGAATCTATGTGCCACTACCCGATTCCAACCTGAGTCACTGAAACGCCTCCCGGATGTAAACACAAATGACGGTGTGAACTTAACCTCAGACAAAGCCCGGGGAACCCGGTGTTGAATGCTAATGCTTGACAATGATACCATGCGAGAAGTTCTCTTTGGACAGATTTACAATTACCAGAGTGAACTCCATATTGAGCCTAGGGAGAACCCTGAGTTGTCTTTGAGGCGACGCAACTTAATTAACATGCCATATCAGACCCTGATGCTCCATCGTTCATGTCCTGATCGTAGCCGGGTCGATACGCTACATCCAAAAAGGTAAGACTGCTCGACGGATACGGATTGAAGGTTGCACGACAATAGAGAGACCTTGTCTCACTTGGATTTACTATTGTGGGAGTACCGTACAATACACGTTGGAGTCAATCAGCTGCCAGCTGCACGTCTTTGGTCGGAGACTGAGAGCCGCAGAAGTGGGTTCTCTTGCGAAACGGCGCGAGCATGTGGCACAGATACAACGTCTTTTCGGTCTTAGTTCAATGTAGTAGTACTATTGTTCTAAAGGTCGACATGGTGGTGCTGAGGGTCGATCTAGGCTCACAGCCTGTCGGGTCTGTGTTCTAGGCCATCTCTTTTTGAATGTGCTACGATCTATGTGTATTTTATCATATCTCTGAAGGCTTCATTGTAGATTTGATAAGAGTTGACATGAATATAAATTACTTTGTATTAGAGCCAGTGTCAGAGTCATCACTCATTCAGTCTTTTATCTCTCTCTCTCTCTCTCTCTCTCTCTCTCTCTCTCTCTCTTTCCCTAAAACTTCTTCCCCTCGAACATTCTTGACAAAGAACAATCAATTCGTCAATTATCATCCAATCACATTCAAGATCAGAATGCGGGCCATGCTGCAGAGGCAGGTGTGGACCCCTTCCACGTTCCAGCAGCAAGGACCCAGTAAAAAAGAGTGAGCAGGGCTAGCGAGGAAGGATTCAGGAAGGGCCCTGGAAGGCTAGACCCATTTGGACGTGTCAACCGTGTCGATTGAGTGGACCATGTGGCAGCGCGCCAACAAAATCTCCCGCGAAATCAGCCCATTTCTTGTCTCCTCGTCAGGTCTGGCGTCGCCTGCCTCCGCCTGCTGGCGATAATCATGTCATGCCATTTTTTTTTTCTGCTCCAGGCCGATTCCACCTGCCCTTGCTGCTTGCTGCTTGCTGCACTTGACGCTTGGCTACCCGGCCTTTCCCATCCCATTGTTACAGGGACCATCACCTTCTGTAGCCCCCTGGTCGTCGCTTACCATCAACCCCCCAAATGCCGGTACCAGCCCGTTCGTAGGTGCTGTAATTCCTATATCTGACCTTTGTAGGCTCGGAATAGCTTCATACTTAGCTTCTCTCCCCTCTTCTCTTCACCTCGGTGTCCCTCTCCGTGCTTCTCGTCCCTCATCCGTATTTTTGTCTTGGCCATCGTTGTCTCATCGCCCTCCTTGATCGCCATTCTCCTCGTAGTCCGCGTATCTACTCAGCCCTTGTCGTCTCAGTCATCGCCTGTCGCCAGGGTCAAGCTGCCCAATAGTTAGTCGGCCAGTCTGCCCCGCGACTTCGACAAGTCCGTACAGTTATCAATCGATTCCGTCCGACCGCAAACCCAATTATTATTAGACAACCTCTCCCCGAGACTTACAAGGCTTCTCCACCGTCTTCAATCTCGCACATCGACGACCACTTGCATCATACAAGATCGGAAAGTTCACTCGAAACTCCGAGTGTGATAACACACTGCTTGGCACTTAAACGGACGAGCCATATCAGACAATATCACCTTACAGGCCAATCTCTCGCTTCGCATACCCCTCGTCGACCAGCCGAATCGATTGCGACATCGTATAGTTCTCGACAGAACCTCCCGCTACATCTACCTGTCGCAACTTCTACAGGACGACGCTCTGTCTACTATCTTATCCGACAGAGGTCGTCCATGATTTTGTGATCTTGACTTCATCTTGTATCATGGTACCTAGCATTGTTCAATCTGACGACATGGATCAAGTCGAAATTCCGTTTCCGGCGCATCGTGAGCGCCAGGAGGGTTCGCCTCCTCCGTTCCAAGATCCTCTTGCTCTCCTTCGAAGTCTCCCAGAACCTCCTCTGGAATGCCAAGTATGTGTTGTTGGCGCAGGTCCTGCAGGTCTGATGCTGGCGGCCAACTTGACCAGGTATGGCGTCAACGTCGAGGTAATTGATGATCGAGCCGATCAGACGCCCGTGGGAAGGTAAGATGATATATCGACTCTGTCGTCGGGAAGATCCAATTAACCCCAAATTCAGAGCCGACGGCCTACAACCAAAATCGATCGAGACATTTCGACAAATGCGGTTATCAGACACTTTGCTAAAACAAGGTGTCCGTGTTTTTGATATTGCTTTCTGGCGTAGTACAGCAGGCGAACCCCTTCGTCGACTTGGTCGCGAAGTCCATTATCCACCTATCATCGACGTCCTTGATCCTTATATTCTTCTCGTTCACCAGGGTATGGTTGAGGGACTATTCCTTGAGGATATGAAGAAGCGTGGCAAGGAGGTCCGCAGAAACATGGCATTTGAATCGTACAGCGTCCCAGACAACAAGACAGGCCCTCTCCAGGTCAACTGCCGTGCCAACGTCAACCAGGACAAGCGTTCCGTCCTGACTCAATATCTGATTGGATGTAGGTGTTCTTTTGTCGCACTGAATGTGCCCTCAGAGACTGATTATCGCCAGGTGATGGTGCGCACTCCAAGGTTCGCAAGAGTATTCCTGATGTCAAGGCCGTCGGCATGTCGCAAGCCGCCATTTGGGGTGTTCTCGATGGTGAACTGATCACTAATTTCCCTGATATTTGGTCCAAGACGCTTGTCTATTCACAAGAACATGGTTCGATTCTGATCATTCCCCGAGAGAGGAATATGACTCGCTTCTACATCGAGCTCAAAGCGGGAGCCAAACTTGACCGTCGTGACCTGGGACAGGAATTCATGATGAAGCGCGCCAAAAAGATCATGGCGCCATTCCACCTCGACTGGAAGTACGTCGAGTGGTTTGGTCGCTACCAGGTTGGCCAGAGAGTCGCCAGTCGATTCACTGATAATCACCTCAGAACCTTTCTGGCTGGTGATGCTAGTCACACGCATTCTCCCAAGTCGGCGCAGGGTATGAACACTTCGATGCACGACTCGTGGAATCTATCATGGAAGTTAAACCTGGCATGCCGAGGCTTGGCTAAGCCGAATCTTTTGGAAAGCTACGAAGAAGAGCGACGCAAAATTGCTCTAGACTTGGTCAACTTTGATTACGAGCATGCGAACCAGATCGCCGGTGGAGATGCGATTGCTCTGGCTGAAAACTTCAGAACCAATGTCCGCTTCATTTCTGGCATCGGTGCCGAATATGGTGAGAATGCCATTAACAGGCCAGGAAATGGAGACAATCAGTTTGTTATGGGAGATGCTAAGCCAGGTTGTCTCCTCCCTCCCGCCAAGGTCACTCGATATATCGACTCCAACCCGGTGGATATCCAGCTCGACATCCCAATGCTTGGCCAGTTCCGCATCTATCTCCTTATGTGGGACGTTCAACAGTCAGCGCCTTTCCTCCAGACTTTCTGCCACGCAATTGCTAGCACAGAATCTTTCATCAGCAAACTATCTGCAGCAGCTAGCGCGTCTTATGCTTCACAGCCACGTCCTGCAGCTCCTGAGGATGTTTACTCTCGCCCTGAAAGATATACCCATGTCAGCCACCTCTTCACCTTCGGTCTTATCAGTAAGTTTTTAAAATGCCCATATCTCAATATTTCGCTGACAATCACTCAGCAACCATGCCCAAGACAGAAATCGAGATCTCGGATCTCCCTCCCCTTCTGCAGGACAGCCGATGGACATTCTACCTTGACGATATTCCCGAACAAGACACCCGCGGTTCACTTTGCACTAACAAATGGCTTGGCAGCCTTGGACCTGGCGAGGTAGCCATTGTTAATGTTCGTCCTGATGGTTATGTTGGCTCGATAGGTCGATGGGATTCAAGTCTCGATGAGTCTGGTGTTCAGGCGGCTCGCTGGCTCGACGAATATTACGATGGCTTTATGAAACTTCCAACTCAATAAGCACAGAGGTAATACTGAGTTGTTACAAATGACCAGACAAAGTCTACACACCCACTTCCACATATCACATCTCCACCCAAGAACCTTCGACAGCCAGCAATGGTGGAAAGGAACCTGTCGAAATCGGCATGACCAATTTGTATATTCGAAAGCATAGAGCTGTTTATATTGTTCATACCCTCTGTTTACGACCATCTCTGCGCTGCCTAACCTTAGTCAGACTTACGAATGAACAAAACAGGAGAGGAGAGGACAGGAGTAGAGAATTTATTGCCCAATAGCAACTCTAAGAAAGAGGAGGAAAAAGGACGTGGCATAATTAGAGATGAGCAATGCCATAGGTAACTGAAGAGAGGAGCGAGTCTGCAAAATCCACCTCTGGATAAGTGCAACCTTACATGTTATGACAAATGAGATAGTTAGTTTACTTATGATGCCATACCTATTTACTATTTCATGTCCTCTATCGTTGTCTACACAACAAATACGCACCACCGTATCTATGATATCCTGCATCTGTTGGGTAGCTTTGAGTGACTGCCTGTTCTGTTCTGAATCATGTCCTGCTTGACTTCCATAGCATAGGCGAACGAAATACGGCTCTTCGATCTTTCTTTGGCTAACTACCAAATACTACCACAAATGTCATCCGTCACTCCCCCAGTGGTCTTTCATTGCGAATTGACATATGTCCACTATTTATGGCTATTATCGAATACCACCAGGGTCATGACCACGAACTCATCTTCAAGGATACAAAGAAAGCCTAAGACGTGCCAAAGAATAATCAAGTAGAACTTGAAACGAACATTCGGCTTTAAAATGTTTTTGAAATTTATCAATAGCTCAGATGAGCCCAACAAGGGTGTTGTTGTTTGCTTATTAATATGATGTGTTGTTCTATTTTCCAGCTCTTTTTTCGCTTACTTTTCCCTATAATCTAAAGAATATTCATCCAAGTCATGATCTAATTATTGGTGGGTAGGCATGGAGACATCAGCCTTCTTAGCAACGGCATCAGCGCTCTGCCAGAATGCAGTGACTGTCTTGAGCTGAGTGTAGAAGTTGATGCCGGGCTTTCCGTAGAAAGTGTTGGAACCACCGCCAGCAATCGACTTCTTGTTACCAGTGAAAGAGAACATGGGCAAGGGGACAGGAATGGGGACATTGATACCGACCTGGCCGGCTTCAATGTGCTTGCGGAAAGTCTCGGCAGTAGCACCAGACCTGGTGAAGATGGCAGTGCCGTTACCATACTCATTCTTGTTAACAAGATCGATAGCCTCGTCGATGGAGTTGGCGTTGAGGCAGACAAGCACGGGTCCAAAGACCTCCTCCTTGTAGCAGGTCATGTCAGGTGTGACATTGGTGATGATGGTAGGGCCAACCCAGTTTCCGTTAGGGTACTTGCTGGGCTTAACACCACGGCCATCGAGGAGGATGGTAGCACCTTCCTTCTCGGCGGACTCGATCAGCTTCTCGATGCGCTCCTTGCTCTGAGGTGAGATGACCGGGCCGAGATCAGCACCTTGCTCAAAACCACCGTTGACGTTAAGGTGCTTGGCTTGCTCAGCAAGCTCGTTAAGCCACTCCTTGGTCTCGCCGACCATTACGAGGGTGCTCAGAGCCATGCAGCGCTGGCCGGCAGCACCGAAAGCAGCGCCAACGATCGAGTTGAGGAACTGGTTCTTGTTGGCATCGGGGGAGACAACAGCGTGGTTCTTGGCGCCCAAGTTGGCCTGGACACGCTTGCCGTTGGCGGAACCGCGGCTGAAGATGTACTCTCCGGCCTTGTTGCCACCGACGAAGCTGATGGCCTTGATAGCAGGCTCGTCAAGGATAAAGTCTACAGTGCGGTGTGCACCATGGATGATGTTGACGACACCCTCAGGGAAACCAGCCTTCTCGACAAGCTCAGCAATGATCATGGCAGCACCAGGATCGCGCTCAGAAGGCTTGAGAATAAGGGTGTTGCCGGTAATGGTGGCAATAGGGATACACCAAAGAGGAATCATGGCAGGGAAGTCTGGCTACTGGTTAGCTATGATACCATGGTGACGATAGGTGGATTACACACTGAAGGGGCAAATAGCGGCTGTGACACCCAGAGGCTCACGATAGGTTCGGGTCTCCATATCCTTGGAGACTTCGAGGACCTCACCCTTGAGAAGTTCAGGGGCGGCGATGGCGGCTTCGGCGACTTGAAGACCTCGGAGGACATCACCCTTGGCATCGGCAAATGTCTTGCCCTGCTCGAGAGTAATGCTAGCAGCTAGACGGTCCCAGTTCTCCCGGATGAGCTGGACAAATCGGAACATGATCTGCTGTCGAGTAATGACAGTAGTGTTCTTCCATGACTTGAAAGCCTTCTCGGCACTCTCAACGGCAGCCTTCATCTCGGCGTCGGTCATCTGGGGGACGCGAGTGACAAGCTCGTTGGTAGCAGGATCATGCAAGTCGATGTACTTGTCAGTGGAGGAGGACACAAACTTGTTGTCGATAAAGTAGGGAGTATCGACCACCTCAACCTTGGCATGGGTGGTGGGATAGCTGCTAGCAGTAGAGGCCAGAGCAGCCGTCACAGGCTGAAGCTGCTTGCTAGTCGCGTGGATGCGCCTGGCAGCGACATGGGACACGCCGCTCGAGGCAACATTGGAGGACGCAAGGAGAGAGCGTCGAGAGAGGGCAGGAGTAGAGCGGCTGGAAGCACCCAGGCCACGGGTGATGGCGCGACGCATGATAGCGGTGGTGAAGAGATGTGATTATGGTGTAAGTCAAGAGAGGAAGAGCAACTGTCCTCGACAACTTCCAATAAACCAACAATCAAATCAAGATCAAAAAGTTCCTGGGCCCCCAAGACTTTTATACTGGGAAATTATACCGGTTAGGTATGCTAGCGGTGCGGAGGGGTTCAATTGGAAGGTCATTGCCAGAGACGTCTCTAACTCGTCAGTGTGCGGGGGCGGCAAGAGCAACTCACGATGATAGCATAGCATAGCAACTGGCATTTCTGGAAAGTGTGGGGTAATTGCCGAGCGAGCACCGGTTCAGGGCCGGTGTGTCCGCCGGTTGCCGACTATGCCGATGGATCCCATCCCCCGGGGGCTAGTCTTGTCTCCCAATGCTAGTCTTTTAGTGGTCGACGGGAGGAAAGTTGTTGCTGGCGAGAAACTAGAGCTGTCACTATGTTGACCGTTGTCTCCCTTTGCCTGCCTAATCGGGAACTGTATCTACTCTGGTGGCCCATATTCCATCTTGACCTATCTGATATCCAACATCGGGGACACTTTCCGATAATTGCAAACGGATCTGGATACTTGCAGAAGCCGGCCATATTCAGATCGGCTCCTCTGGACCCAATCTAAATCCTATTCCTTATCTTGGGCACGCCGGTCTCGGTCAATAATCATGGTTACTTGTTATCCATGAGAGCCTACGGATACTCGCAGCATCGCATTACTAGGAGTTGTTCCTTAGTCTCAAACTTTTAGGAAACACTGATAACACATGCTCAAATCAGTCAAGTCAGCCTGAAAAAGCTATCAATTGTCTGATATCCCTATCGCTATCTGATGCGCCAAATTATTGATGAGAATTGTTTACATTTCCTTCCGAACCGCTTCTCTTCTTATTTCCGCTAACCCTCGTTGATTTTGAGTAACATTCTCCTAATACACGATCAAACCATCTAAAATTTTAACCCCTCCCTTAAGACTGGCTACGAGTAGTTCGCTTGTTGACCTCACCCTTAACCTTCTCAGCACCAGTGGCGGTGGCCTCAGCAGCCTTGTCCTTGACCTGCTTGGCCTTCTCGGAAGCCTTGGCAGCAGTCTCCTGAACAGCAGGGGACGACTTGCCCAGGTTGAACAGAGCAGCGATCAGACCAGCGGCAACGAGAAGAAGTGCGGCAAAGCCACCAGCAACCTCAGGAACAAACTTGATAGCCTGAATGGGGTCCTGGGCGGCGATGGCCTTGAAAAGGTCAAGCTTCTCGGTGATGTAGTGAACAGGATCCTCGAGGAAGTTGAGGTCGCTGGGGGACTTGGGCTTGTCCTCCTGCTTGGGCTTGTCAAGATCAGCAAGGGCCTTCTCAATGGGGTGTTTGACACCAAAGGTCTCCTCAGCGAGCTTGTTGGCGTCCTCAACAGAATGTCCGATGTAGATGTTGTCAAAGAGAATATCGTTCTGCATGGTCCAGATCTCGAAGCCAATAGCTCCCATGGGCTCAAAGTTGGCAGGAGTCTTATCCTCGAAGTAATCAGGGTTCTTGATCTTGCGGGGAGCCCAAGTGCCCTTGTAGGCAGGGTTCTCGACATATGGCGCGGTCCACTTGCCCTTGTAGTCGGGGTTGCGCTTCATGGGCTTGGTCCATAGACCACAGCCAGAGGCATCGCTACACTTGGGGTTGGAGACAGTAGGGGGGATCCAGTCACCATCCTCCTCGTCATCCCAGTCATCGGGCTTCTCAGCCTCGGGGTCAGGGATGGTGACGGGCTCGTCCTCGAGCCAGTCCTCAGGCTTGGTAGCCTCCTCATCAACAACCTCGTAAGGAGCGTCCTCGTCCCAGTCCTCGGGCTTCTTGGCTTCGGGGTCAGGAATGCGGGCCTGGTCAACCCAGTCCTCGGGCTTCTTATCATTGGCGTCGTCAATCTCGGCCGGGGGGTTGACAGCAGGAGAGAAATCCTCCAAGAGGCTGCCAGTCTTGACCTCCTCGTTGTTCTGCTTGATCACGTAGGTGTTGTTGGGGTGAACAATCAGAGTGTAGAGCTCGGTGGTCTTTGTGATCTTGGCCGTAGGGGGAGAGTCGAGGTGCTTCTCCTCATACTCGCCGGTCTTGGGGTTCTTGTGGTTGAAGATGAAGTGGACCTTGTTGGTGTGACCACACTTGTCGGGACCGAACATGATCACGTAGGGGGTGGTGTTGGCGAACTCTTCCTGGTGAAGAGCCTTGTTGTCGCGGAGGAGCTTCATGTAAGCACCACCACACTCGAGGCCATCTAGGAGCAGAAATGTCAGCAAGGGCAGCGATCATGGGCTTATAATGTTATGCTTACTCTGTAGCTTGACCTCGTATTGAACAACAAGTGTGTTGTCCTTGTTGTCAATCTTCTTGGGGAACTTGGCCGAGATAGCATGGTGAGCAGCAGGGTTCTTAACAACAAGACCCTTATCACCATCGATTCCCTTGTACTGGGCAGGCTCCTCGACGGCCCACTCGCCGACGTACGCCCACTCCTCCTCGGAGCCAGTTGTGTCCTTCTTGGCATGAGAAGGCTTCCATCGCTGGTCCCAGTCGTCGGTGAACTGCTCAAGAAAATCGGCCTTGAGTGTTGTAGGCTGCAAGACAATGTATTAGCTATCAATTGGTGACGACCTGAGCTGCCCATGACAAAAACACATAGGCATGATTGAGAGCTCGAAAGGGCGGCAAGAGCTTACAGTAAAGGTAGGAAGCTTATCGGGAACGGAGGGAGATGCCTCCTTGACGTCCTCGGCGTGGACGTTGCCCGTAAGCATGGCAGCCGACATGGCCGCCGCGACAGCGTTGAGCTTCATGATGAAAGAAGTGACGAGATAGCTCGAATAAATGAGTTTAGTACGTCACCAGAGGAGCTGCGCAGGAGCAGAAAAAGAAACACAATCGAAAGACGTGCAACTGAAAAAGAAATAGTACACTCGGTGAGTGGATTCCTAGCGCTCGAGGAGATGAGAAATCCAAGAGTGAGGTGATGTGGAACGGGAAGAATGAAGAAGCGAGAGGTGGCGTCTTAACAAATGGTGGAGAGCTCTGGCTTAGTGTTGAGGACACGTAGAAGCTCAGAGCCGCCTTCGGTCATTCAGGGATCACGAACTGGTGCGGTGCAGTACCTAGCAGCAACAGCGAGCGGCGGGGGAAGCTGGCCCGGAGCCACTAAGGCAGGAAGGTGCGGCTGCCGACTGTCAGGGACTCAGGGTAGGCCACTAGGAGGGCGGGGAAATCGATGGAAGCCTCGCAACTACCTACCTGAGGTGATAGCCTCGGTCTGGGCCTGGCAGTTAATTACTTGGTTGTCCCACAGAAGGCTCGAGAATCAAGAGGTACCAGGAATTTCCATGTAGTCTAGCGCATTGATCATGGGTTGATTGTCACAGTGCTACACCTGATGGAAGCATTGAACCCGATGACAGTTCGGTCTGAGATGCGTTGCAATTTAGAAACAATAAGTGTATTGTTCTGAAATAATGCAGCTGTATTAGGCTAGTCCCCAGCTTGCTGCTCGATTGATTCGGCCAACAATGCTCCTCCAACCAATGAAATCTTTACAGTTGATTCCCCAGCTCTAACTATCAGCCTGAATCATTACTCTCCGCATTATTCCACAGTGACATCAGTGGTATGAGCAAGGCCGTTGCGGCAGCTGGACTGAGCAGGGTAAATAAAGTTCTAGGTTGCTGGGCACCAATTCAAGTTCAAAATTCGAGACTCATGTGCCAAAGATGAATGAACTTTGAGGGCACTTTGTGGCGTCAAGGGTAGGCAAACCTGTAATCAAACTCTTTATGGTGAATGAAGCTACGTTGGACTCATCATGGACATCAGTGGTGATGAACTTTAGAGAAATTGACGCTGAAAAGAGAATACAAAAAAATGCAATCAACTCCTCTATAAAGTTTGTCACAATCAACTGTTCATTGACACAGAAATATCGTTTCAGGTGGCCTCAATTGTTATTCACTGTCACACTCATTTCGCTTGTTTACAAACGATACCTCGACACGCCCGATTGGGAAGCTCGAGCCAATCACACATGAGAGTCCCACAACTAGCACGACCTCGGTGGTCATATTGTGGCCTACAAAATCACCAAGGCACGGGAAAATGATGTTACACAAAGGCGCCAAAAAAAAGAGGTATTGTATTCATGCTCATATCGAGCCGTATGTGAACGTGCGAGGTTTCCCAAAATTTGTCCATGAAAAACTGATCCGGCCTGCAAGGCCTTGCTCATGCTGCCCAACATGTATCACATCTGAAATCAAACTCCAATCATTACCGCTTGAGCAGAAACCATTAAATCCTTCCCTGTCCATAAACCAGATATCCAAAAGTTGGCTACCCAATTTACAGAGCAAGGACAGCGGCAGCGAGACCGAGGAAAGACACACCACCGACAAGGACGTTGGCGGCGTTGCCAGTCTCAGAGGCAGAGGCGGAGGCAGAGGCAGCAGTACCAGAGGCGGAGGCCTCAGCGTCAGACAAGGTCTTGGAAGCACCGGTGGCGGCGGCATCAGACTCAGAAGCAGTGGCGGTGGTGTCCTCGTCGGAAGCGGAGGCAGTGGCCTTGGAGATGGCGGACTTGACAGCGGTGGAGACGATGGAAGAGATCTCGGAGGCGTCAGGGACGTCGGTGCCACGGGGGCTGCCGTCGACGGACTTCCAGTAGTTGTTGGCGATACAGTCCTGAACACAGGCGGAGTACTTCTCGGTGTCGGAAGCAGAGCCGTCACCCTGGTCACAGTTGGCGGCACACTTGGTGGTATCCTCAATGTTCTTCTCGTTGGGGGAGGGAACCTGTTGAACTGTATGTTAGTCTTGTGGTCTTATATACTTGGTTAGGGATGCGGTTTATCAACGTACAGTGATGCAGTAAGACTGGCACTTGACATCGCCAGGCTTGCACTCGCTCAGGCACTCAGCCTGGGACTCCTGGGCAGGGGAGAGACCGGAGGTCTTGCTCTGGGCAGCAGCCATGGTGGCGAAAGCGCCGGCAACGAAGATGGAGGTGAAACGCATGTTGATGGTTTTGGTGGTTTGGTATTAGAATTAGTGTAAGTGATGTAACTTAAAGCGAGAGTGTGAAGTAAAAGTCTTGTCTAACGAGTGACTGGATGTATATGACAGCGAGGGTAAGGAGAAAGGAAAAACCAGAGCACGCGACGGGGCAGGCCAGGACCCTTTTATGAAGATTCGATGAGGAAATTGGCAAAGGGGTAGGGTAATCCTACACCCCTCGAGGCAAAAGACTAAGCTAGGCCACCCCCAAATTGAAGACTAACCTAAGACCTACAGTAGGCAAAGCAAAAGTCTCAGGACCCCAGACCAAGTCACAGGCCAAGACAAGTAACAGTCAACAGAATGACCTTCCAGCTCAGGGCCAAAGAACGCCAAGGCTAGACCCCCGGCTCATCGGGAGATAGGGACCCCATCAGGTCGCTCACACCTGGACGAGATGTGCTAGGATGGTGGAACATGGCGCATGGGGAGAGGATCAAGACCCATGATGGTACCAGGATCGGGGCCATTGGGATCCATATTCTGGTCATGAAGTGCAAAAGAAGGACGAATCCGTTATACGGGCTGTTGAACCCGCTGTACTTTGTACTGTACTGTACGCATGATGCATATCCGGGGGGTCTCATATCATAGAAATGAAATATAAGATGAGTCCTTTCTTTGCTTTCTTCTGCCAAGCAAACAGCCCATTACGCATGCCCACGTCGTTAATAATGTCGTGTTGCGTTGTGTCGTGTTACAGTCAACAAAGACAAAGTTAGAGTGAGTTGCAAGCGAACTGTAGCGAGAAGAGGAGACGAGAAGACCCGTAACCCGATGATGTGCTGCAATGGATTGTATCTGGGGAAAAGCCCACCGTTCTCAATTTTAAAATTGCAAACAGGCAAGCCATGATCCAAAAGACGACCACTAATTTACCGTCCCTGACCTGTAGCTCGAAACGACTACTGTGTCCGAGCTGGGGATGCTGTTGTGATCCCGGCTCTACGCAGATCTTGAATTTTTTAGCCCGCCCCCCTTCGGCTGTGATTATTTGATCTCTCAGAAGCTAGAGAAGAGAAGAGGAGAGACCATGAGTTGACTCATGATATAAAACAGACGTTGAGAGAAGGAAAAAGAGTGAGAGACCCACTGGGCCATCCATCATGGTCTGCTTCGCCTCCAAAACCTCGTGTTAGTGCCCATCCACGATGAAAATAGAATTTATGTCAGCAAATTCGTACTGTATATGCTCTGAGGCTCATAGTGTACAGCCCATTCTCACAGGCTCGTGCTCACTCAATGCTTGATCTCATTCTCAGCGCGCCGAAATCTCTCCAAATCGATTGGATTTGAGCTTGTCTCAGGGGGTGGCCACGGGCCAGACAATAATAGACCAGGGCCTCCATATTGGGACTAGAGGCAGAAGGACTCTTACCTGCAATCCAGCCAATACAAAACATTACAAGGTAAACAATAACACACTGCAACGGGCATTTGCTTTCCTCTTCACAGTGTATCAAGTCAAGAGACTAGACTGGCTGATGATCTTCTCTCTGGCGCTATCCTTTTTGTATCGGCCGGCCACTGCCCAACAATTTTCATCAGTAAAAACTCTCTCTATCCTCTTCTCTCAAAAAAGACAAAGCGCGTCTACCGGCGCGTGCATCGGAGGTCAAGTTGAGGGTGTGAGGAAATAGTCTAAAAGCCTCTAATTATGCCGGCTTGTCACCTCCAAGAGCCGTCGGCTCATACTCTGAATACGAGCCCTTGTCTCCCCCCCATATTCCCTCTTTTTATTAGGGGCATCTGTGCAACTGCTACTGTGCCAGGACCATCCTGGGGGGGGGGGGGGGT